>CAUYLG010012415.1:0-92053 GCA_963573385.1 Cacajao melanocephalus | reverse complement strand
TCAGTGGGGAAACAAAGCATGGGCAACTGCATTGGTCATAGAGAGACTGGACCTGGACTTGGCAAGTTGCCATTGGTCAGGCTCTTGGCGGGATTTTTGAATTTTGGGCTGAGAGCATGATTTAGTGCTGAGGGTGGGGCTAGGGGTGGAATGCAGGAGTGGATGTGGGGAGCCCGCATGGAGAAGGCAGGCCCTGAGTAGGAGGTCTGGCCTCCTGATAACAGTGTTATCAGGTGCGTAGGGGGTGGGTATCGTCCATCCAGCTCCTGGTGAGGCTATCAGCCTTACAATACTTGCTTGCGTACATATCAACATGTAATTTTATAAAATCTTATTGAGTCTTAGCTCCACTACTTACACTTGACCCAGCCCCTGAAAAGTTCTCTTTAAGAAGGGCTTTTATATGTGCGCCAGATAAATGTTGTTTTCTTTCTGGTCAGTGACTATATGAAGTTTTTCCTTTTCTTCTCTGCTCTGACCCACCACTACAGGGTCCCATTTGTACATATTTCCATTCAAAAGATACGTATTGAGTCCATACTCCCGGTAACTACGGTGCTGACAGTGCACTACACAGCATGATAGACCCAGGCCCACACCTTTGTGGAGCTTAGAGTCCGATGTCCACTGGCACCTACTCACCTTCAAAACCCCAGAGACCCTGAGACTGCCTCATGGGCATAATACTTTTTCTTTTTTGAAATAGAGTCTCGATCTGTTGCCCAGGCTAGAGTGCAGTGGCACAATCTCGGCTCACTGCAACCTCCAACTCCCAGGTTCAAGCGATTCTCCTTCCTCAGCCTCCCATGTTGCTGGGACTACAGGTGTGGCTAATTTTTGTATTTTTAGCGAGGCGGGGTTTCACCATGTTGGCCAGACTGGTTTCGAACTCCTGACCTCAGGTCATTCACCCACCTCCGCCTCCCAAAGGCACAATACATTTTTATCTTTGAAAATGTAATACATTGATAAGGTAAGCACATGCTGATTCAGAAACATATGGAAATTTGCCCTCCAAAGTTAAATAACATCTGCTAACGTATTTCAATTTTCCCAGAACCACTGAGAACTGATCCATTCCGAGGGATCCATATGAAGGTACGTCCAAGTTTTCTTTGGCCTCCCTCTATGTGAGTACCTGCTTAGGGCCTTCCCACTCCCATTATCATGTGAGGATGGCCAAAGGGAGACAATGGTACCCACCCTCCTGTGGCATTATTTACTAAGGTCCTTCAATTGCCTGCTTAGATGCCACCCTTGGACAAATTTGGGGAAGGGGCCATGGGGTGGGTGTGTTAGGAAAGGGCACCCCTTCCTCCCCCAAGATGCAGCCCAGTCAAGGGTTCACAGCTCAGTGGGCAGATTTTCATTCCATGCAGCCCCTCAGCAGAGTCCCACACTGAGGCCCTGCTACCCACTCCCTGGCCCACTCACTGGGTGCAAAATCCATCCGTGCAGTTACATTGCAGGTGTTGTAAGTTAACGCTCAGAACTAGGGAAGCCAGTTTTCTGGGAAATTATTGAGCTGTGTGGAAATCATTTCCTAAGATTCCGGCAGCAGCCACAGAAACTCAAGCATGATTCAAACTCCTCAAACTTCTTCCGAGATTGCAACGTATTTCCTCCAAATAACTCCGTAACTCTTCAAAGCCTGTGATTCACCAAGCTCTCGGCAGTCCAGAAATGGAAAATGAGCCGCATCTCCAGTGGGGCGGTGTGAAACTGAGTCCCTGCGCCTCCCTGGGTAAGCATCAAGGTCAGCGTCCCGACAGCTTCCCAAAGTTCTATCGCTAAGGAAGTGCAGTCGACTGACCTTTGAGTGCCTTAGAGCTTACGTTCCCAGTAAGTCCCTTTTCTCAAGAAGCAGGTCAACAAGTCCCCTCCTCCTGTTCCCTCACTCTGTTAAAATAAGCTACTCATCCATAAACGGGCAACGGGTCAGGGCGCAGGCAGAAGGAAAATGCAGAGTCTTAAGCGTTTCCTCCATCACATCATTCAATAAACCTGACTTGAAATGCGGCCCCGTGTCAGCTGGAGCAGCCCTGCTCCTTTAAGGTGCAGATAAGAGAGTTTCCCATCCCAATCCTGTGTCCTGTGGAAAGTCCAGGACTCTTCCTGAGATTCCTGCAGATGGGGCAGGGCAGGGAGGACGGTGCACACAGTTCCTGCAGCTCTGTTCCCGACCTCCTCCGCACTGGGGCTCTCTATACTGCCCTGGGGTTGTTCCTTTATCTTGGCGCTGGTGTTATTCCAGCAGGACCAGCCCTTTCACTTGCAGATTGCTGCTGTAAGAGACAGACAGAGCTGCCCCGCACCAGCTCAGACACTCCTGAGACAACTCGTTCTCAAAAGCCCTTTTGCAAAAACATCCCGAAGTGGACATCTCTCACCACCCATCCCTGGCCCGGGACCCCCAGCCTTGCTCATCTCTCTCCCTCCTTCTCCTCTCCTATCTTTTCAGTCACCACCAACCCTCAACTGCAAACTTGCCTTAGGATTTAAGAAGAAGCACTCAGCTCCTCCGCCCAAGTCACCCAGGCTGGCCTTTAAGCAAGCCCTTCAGGGAGAGGCTTTGACTCCATAGCGGTTTTTCTCTAATGCTTATCTTCCTGGAAGACAGCTGCCATTTCAAAGAGCCATTGACTCTTTGCTTTTGCTTTTCTGATGAATGATACAATGAAATTCGGGCAAAATCTTCATCTTCAATCAACAGAGGAAACCTTCCCCTTGCCCGACCTTTCTGTTGCAGGTGACTGGTAAGTGCACTCAACTTTTCCAAGCTTAGAATAAACTGCTGAAATTACAAACTGGCAGGTGGTTTGGCCCTACTGGTTTATAGAGCTAGCTACTTAGGTTTAAAACAGAAAGGGGGCCAGGGGCGGTGGCTCACGCCTGTAATCCCAGCACTTTGGGAGGCCGAGGCGGGTTGCAGTGAGCTGAGATCATGCCTGCACTCCAGCCTGTGCAATGGAGTGAGACTCCATCTCAAAAAAATAAAAATATAAATAAAAACAGAAAGGGTTTTAGTTTAAGATCCTGGTCAGACCAGGTCACAGCCCAAGGTGTGACAGACCCCATTTGGTTGACAAGCTCTGTGTCAGCCTGTCTCAGGAACTCTACCATCTGGACACTGGGCAGCTTACAAACTGGGCAAGTGGCTGGCTTTGTTACCCTCGTGTCCTTTATGTCTGCACAGTCATTTTGCTCTTTCCTGTGATCCTTCTCTCCCCTCCCTCCCCACACATCAAAAGCCAAAAGAGAGCAGATTCTAATTTTCTACATTCTCTGAAAAAAAATTAAACACTCATTTTTCATGTGTGTATGTATATACACATTCATACATATATATGCACATATGTATATGTATGCATACATATGTATGTTTGTTCATTTACGTGTGTTCATAGACTCCTAGAGCTCAGCATAGTAATATTCAACCTTGGACAGCATGTTAAAATCACCTGAAGAACGTTGTTGTTTTTTTTTTGAGATGGAGTCTTGCTCTGTCACCTAGGCTGGAGTGCAATGGTGCGATCTCAGCTCACTGCAATCTCGGCCTCCCAGGCTCAAGCAATTCTCCTGCCTCAGCCCCTCGAGTAGCTGGGATTATAGGTGCGCACCACCACACCCAGGACATTTTCGTATTTTTAGTAGAGATGGGGTTTTACCGTGTTGGCCAGGCTGGTCTCAAACTCCTGACCTCAGGTGATCCACCCACCTTGGCCTCCCAAAGTCCTGGGATTACAGGCATGAGCCACGGCGCCTGGTCAAAACTTTCTTAAAGAGAATGATGCCTGGATCCCATCCCAAACCAATTATATCCTTCTGTCTGGAAGTAGGGCCTGGGCAGGTGTATTTTGTCCTGGTACTTTTAAAACTCCCAAGGAGATTCTGATATAGATCTAGGATTGAGAACTACTTGGAGGTCCTCTAAGGCCTTGCTAGTCAAATCTGACCAGCAGCAACAGCATTATCTAGGATGCAGAGTCTCAGGACACATCCCAGACCTACCGAATCAGAATCTGCATTTTAACAAAGCCCAGTAATTCGTGTGCATGTGACAACTTGAGAAGCCGTGACCTAGTCACTCTTTCCTTTGACAGATGGGGCCCAGAGAGGCTGAGTGATTTCAGGGGTCATGCTGTTAACTGGAGGCTCAAATAGGACTGGGGCCCAGATCTCTTTGCTGCTATTTTCATCACATTATTATTGTTCAAATTCAGCCAATGGTCAGAGAGTCCTCAAAATGTTGTCGTCTTTCTCGAGTTTATCACAGCTCTCTATGATTTCCTCTGTTCACACACACACACAAAATCACATTTAAAAAACATTTAAGGTTTTATTTTCTGCTGGTAGACACCAAAATGATTAGATGGCATGACAAAAAATATTTGAGAAGGGCGTCACAGATAGATATAAAGAAAAGATGGAAGACACATAGCAAAGCGATCGCCACCTAATTTATGGATCAGGAGATTGCAGGGCCATAGCTGATCTTGATAAAGAGGATGGAGACCGCCTACAATCAAGCAAGTGTGCATCTTGTGACAGCCCAGAACTCAGCATGGGTGAGACACCAAAGCCTTCATCTCGGACCTGAGAAAAGCACCTAAAACGTCGGGGTGGTTGTTTATAGGCTTGCAAATTTCATAGGTACGTTTGGGATGAGAATTGTCCACACTTCATTATCACAGATCATGGAAATTAAAAAAAAAATCAGGCCCGGTGTGGTGGCTCACACCTGTAATCCCAGCATTTTGGGAGGCCGAGGTGGGCGGATCACGAGGTCAAGAGATCGAGACCATCCTGGCCAACACAGTGAAACCATGTCTCTACTAAAAATACAAAAATTAGCTGGGCATGGTGGCATGCACCTATAGTCCCAGCTACTCGGGAGGCTGAGGCAGGAGAATCGCTTCAACCTGGGAGGCAGAGGTTGCAGTGAGTCGAGATTGCACCACTGCACTCCAGCCTGGGAGACAGAGTGAGACTCCTTCTCAATAAAAAAAAAAAAAAATCCTACAGATCCATAGAAGACAGTTTTGCAGTCAGAGCAGCAGACTGTGTCACGAATCGGATCAATCCTACACTTCCACAGCCCTAGGAAACTGAGGGAGTCCCCTGCCACCAGGTTCCAGGCTCAAACTTCCAGCTGTGCCCTGTGCAGCTACTTTAAACCCTCACACCCATCCCCAGAGTCACACCAGCCCCTCAGGGAAGGAAACCCCCTCACAGGTTTGCTGTCCACAGCCTTCCTGTGGAACCAGCCTCTGTGGCCATTCCTCACACTTTCCTCCATTCTGCTTATGCTGCTTGTTTTAGGGGTGATTTCGGCTCCACCCTGGCCACGTGGCATCAGGCTGCTTCAAGCAAACAGCCCTCCCCCATCTGACCTGACTGTGATCCTTGTACCCTGGCTCCACTCCTGCAAGTAGAACTATCTCCAGTCCTGAGAATGGCACCAGGCCACCTGGAATGCTCAGTCCCAGGCCCAGGAGCACTCACTCCTCCCTGAGTCCCTTGTCCCACCTTCTTAACACCATGGAAGCACATTCCCAGCATTACTGGACCCACAGGCTGCTGAAAGAAGAGGCCTCAGCCTTGCCGGCTGAGACCTGACTAATGACATGGGGCTGACCCCAGTCACTCCCTGCCCTGAAGCCTTTGCTGGGGTATTTTTCTAGCACATTAATGCAGTTTGTAATTTCACGGCTCTGGTTCTCCGGAGAGGCAGAATGCATGGTGCTTTTGGTTCACTGCCGGATGAGGGCGATTCATGTCCAAGGCCACTTTCCTCGTGTGATAGATATTGCTCCTCCGGCCATCTCGGGCAATAGTGAGCTCAGACAGCAGAAAACTCTTCTGTGAATGGCAAGGATTGCAGAAGAGTAACTCTCTGCCACTCCAAGGGGAAATGCTATCAGGGAAAACACCCCTCTGCAAAGACATGCAGAATCTACCAGCCCCTTGGAGGCCTGCTCTCATCAAGCCAGCTGGAAGCCAGGCCCAGCTTGGGGCTGCACCAGACAAGGAGGCAGCAGCTGTTACTGGATAAAGTTAGGCCAAGTACAGGCGAGTCCAGGAGGCTGAAGTGAGAATCAGTCAGGGTCAGGCAGGACACGAATCAGCTCAGGCCTGTAAAAGATCATTAGCTGTCAACAACAGATAGGAACAGCCTGGCTAAGCCCTGTCCAAAGGTGAGAGAACGCTAACTGCAGGGACAGAACACGGCTTCCCTCACAGAGCACCAGCACCAGATCCCCTCTCTCACTCCCCGTTGGCTTCGACTGAAGGCTCTTTTGGGGATATTGAAGAACCCCTGTGTCTCTTGTTATCAGATGATTTCACTAACAGGAAACTCTTTTTCCTAGTTTGGGACATAATGAATGGATCAATGGCTGACTTAATGAATAAGACAGGGAAGTAGAAACAGGCGTACTCGATGGATAAAACCAATAGCAAAGATTTTTAAGGACAGGTGGACTTATCAAACTGTCTCTGAGTTTCAGGAATGCCCCAGTGAGCCTAGGGGTGTGATCTTCATAGACTTCATGGGCCAAGGCAACAGTCTAACAGCAATCGTTTGTTAGAGGGTTGCCGCCATGGTCAAGCATTGTGTTATATGCTGTATTAGGATTCTTGCTGCATTGAGTAACAAAACCCAACTCAAATTGACGTGTTGGATATCAACCTTTACCAAAATTCACTTGAAATTAAACTTTTAAAAATATTTGGTTTCTTTACAAGGCTCAAATCCTCTAAGGTTTACAGAGATAGGAAGGGAAAGGTAAGGCAGAATTTGCATTTTATTACGCCTATGAAGTGTCTTAGCATGCTGAGCTGAAAGCCAAAAATCTGCCACCATAATGATCATGCCACTATTTGTTGGGTCCTTTCCACGTATCAAACCACAGAACCCAAACAACTTTGTAAAAGCGTAATTTTGTCATAGATGGAGATTAAGGTTCAGAGAGGTTAAACAAATTTCCCAAGATCATTAAGCCATACGTGACAGAGATTAAATCTGAGCCCAGGTGTCTCTGAGCCCCAAGGTCCATGTGTTTTCCACCATAGCACATTGATCAGATCATGGGCATCTATTGCTATTTGCAATTTGAATTTGCTTGTGAAGGAGGGAATGTGGGTTATAAACACACTATGATATCCCCAAATTTCTCATTGCTTCTGTGACTCACAGCACCTCATCCAAGTCACCTCGGATCTTCTATTAGTTGGGTGTACACTAGACATGTTCGACCTTTGGAGATCTTGAGGGCTCCAGTGTAGGTACATGCTCTGATCACAAGGAGGAAGGTCTCCACCTGGGTCCTCTGCATGGAAGGAATTGTCACTCTGTATGGCCATCAAAGGGTGAAATGCTTAAAATATTGCCCTTCTTGCCATTCTAGCAGGATTTTCTTAGAGACGGGCTGCCCAAGCTTGAGAAGTTTTATCTTTCATCTTCTAACTCAGAAGAAAACAAAATGAATCTCTGTTAACATCTAGTTTCCCCTGACCCTGAACATTCCCCTGTCCTTCTCTTCCCAGGTAACACAGAGGTGTAGGGCAGTGGCTTGCTCAGTTGGAGGAAACCACACTTTGAAGCAACATCCTGTCCCCTGAACAAGCTTTAAGGCCTTGTGGTTTCACTCTGGGTTCACCTACCTCGGTCTACATGGTTCCTCCGGAGGACACTTACACATGGTTGGATATTGCCCGTTTCATTCATTTGGTCACTGAGTATGTATTGAGCACCTACTGTCTGCCAGATACTATTCTAGGTGCCAAGAATACTTGTGTGAATAGGACAGAAAGGTCTCTATCTCAATGAAATTTATATTGTGGTAAAAGAGATAGACAATAAAATAATTAAACAAGCAGTAAGATAATTTAAATGTTTGACTAGTGCAATGGACAAAAGAAATATAGCGATTAGATAGAGAGTAACAGAGGGTGCAGGAGAACCTGCTTTAGAAAGAGTGCTCAGGGCCAGACAAGCTGGCTTATGCCTGTAATCCCAGCATTTTGGGAAGCCAAGACAGGGAGATCACTTGAGGCCACGAGTTCAATACCAGCCTGGACACCATAGCAAGGTGCCGTCTCTACAAAAATATAAGAAAAATTAGCCAGGCCTGATGGTGTACACCTGTAGCCCCAGCCACTTGGGAAGCTGAGGTGGGAGGCCCGGGGCTTCAAGGATGCAATGAGCTATGATGGCGCTACTGAACTCCAGCCTCAGTGACAGAGCGGAGCACTGTCTGTAAGAAAAAAAGAAAAGAAGAGGAAAGAAAGCTTGCTCAGAAAAAGCCTCCTCAAGAAGGCGATATTTGAGCAGAGATATGAAGGTTGAGAAAGACCCAGCCTTCTAGAGTCAGTAGAACATTCTAGGCAGGGAGAACAGGAAGTAGGCAAGAAACGGGGACAGTCCAGCAAAGGCAGCCACAGCTTCGTGAGAAGAGAGAGCGGCCAATGGAACGAAAGAGGAAGACAGACTGGGTCCTGGAGGCTCTGTAGGTCATGGTTAGTAGTTTGAAGTTTATTCTACACGAAGAAGAAAAATAATAGAAGATTTAAGTAGGGCAGTGACATACATAATTAGATCTAAATGTTTAAAAATCCACTCATGACTGGGCACTATGGCTCACGCCTCTAATCCCAGCACTTTGGGAGGCCGAGGCCGGTGGATCACCTGAGGTCAAGAGTTTGAGACCAGCCTGGCCAACATGGTGAAACCTCGTCTCGACTAAAAATACAAAAAAATATAGCTGGGCGTGGTGGCATGAGCCTGTAGTCCCAGCTACTCGGGGAGGCTGAGGCAGGAGAGTTGCTTGAACCTGGGAGGTGGAGGTTGCAGTGAGCCGAGATTGCGCCACTGCACTCCAGCCTGGATGACAAAGGGAGACTCCATCTCAAAAAAAAAAAAAAAATTAACTCTTGTGATGTAGAAAACAGACTAAACAGGGAGGGAAGTGGAAGAAGGGATACCAGATAGGAGGGTCTGACTGCAGTCTAGGCAAAAGATTATGGGGCCTTGGACTGGGGGGGTGACAGCAGAGATGGCAGGAAGAGGATGCATTTGGGATATATTCTTCAGGTAGAATTGGCAAAACTTGGTCCTGAGCTGAATGCAGTGGGGGAGGACAAGGGAGAAATTGAAAATGATTCCTTTGGGTTTAAGCAACTGTTTGGAAGATTATGCTCTTTATGATATAATTTAATTATATGGAAAGAATTGCAAAAAACGGACGGCAAAGATGGGGCAGGGAAGTGTGGGCATATGAAGATGCCTATTCGATATCCATGTAAAGCTGCTGGTGGCAATTGGTCATGATTCTGGGACCCAGAGGAGATATTTGGGCTAAAGGTACACATTTGGAAGTCACCCACGTAAGGAGAAGTTAAAGACATGAAATGGAAAAAGAGAGAAGACCCAGGGCAGGACTTGGTGCGTAAGTTCATTCAGAGGTTGGCTAGAAGAAGAAATCATGGGTTTTAATAGTACACTGAGCAAGAGGGAAGCATGCAGTGTAATCAGAAAACCACTTGATTCTTTTCCTCCACTACCTGTTCAAACCACCCCCTCCATGGAACTAGTTATTCCCTGCTCCCTTCAAGAAAATTGAAGGTGACCGGCCGGGCGCAGTGGCTCACGCCTGTAATACCAGCACTTTGGGAGGCTGAGGCGGGCAGATCACCTGAAGTCAGGAGTTCGAGACCAGCCTGACCAACATGGAGAAACCCCGTCTCTACTAAAGATATAAAAATTAGCCAGGCGTGGTGGCGGGCGCCTGTAATCCCAGCTACTCAGGAGGCTGAGGCAGGAGAATTGCTTGAACCCGGGAGGCAGAGGCTGCAGTGAGCCAAGATTGTGCCACTGCACTCCAGCCTGGGAGACAGATTGAGACTCTGCCTCAAAAAAAAAAAAAAAAGAAAAAAGAAAAAAAGAAATGCCCACTGGATTTGAAGACGTGCAGTTCCATTTCAGTGGAGTGTTGAGAACAAAAGGTATATGCAATGTTAGATACTTCCCAGAATCTGTTCACCCCTTTTTCCTTGCAAAAAGAATCCCTACTGCCAGCTCCAGTGTAAATCCTAACTGGTTTAAACCAAACACTATGATCCACTTTTCTTTGGGAATGGCCATGTGGTACCATCCTGCCATTCTGGTCAACCAGATGTGGGGGGATGTCTGTTGAAGGATTTCTGTAGAGCTCTCTCTCTTTTTTTTTTTTCTGAAACAGAGTCTCACCCTGTTGCCCAGGCTGGAGTGCAGTGGCGCAATCTTGGCTCACTGCAACCTCTGCCTCCCAGGTTCAAGCAATTCTCCTGCCTCAGCCTCCTGAGTAGCTGGGATTACAGGCATGCTCCATGATGCCCGGCTAATTTTTGTATTTTTAGTAGAGACAGGGTTTCTCCATGTTGGCCAGACTGGTCTTGAACTCCTGACCTCAGGTGATCCACCTGCCTCAGCCTCCCAAAGTACTGCGATTACAGGCGTGAGCCACTATGCCCGGCCGGAGTCTCTTTGAAAGAGACACAGAAGATCTCTGCCCTTCTCCCATCGGCTATTGTCGTTTCTGCCTGCGACCCCTAGTTCTGTGGAAACCATCTTGGCACAAGCCTGAGGATAAAGCCAACCCCATTAGAGGAGTGGGGAGTCAAGAGAATTGCCGGAGCCCACGTCTGGAGCCTGCTCCACCTGTGGACTTCTTGTCACTTGAGCCAATGAATTCCCCATCTTACTTTACACAGTTGATTCAGAGTTCTCTGTTATTTAATGCCGAAGCACCTGCAGATAACGGGAGGTAAGGAAGTGCAGGCAGAGTGACTCTTCTGAGTTGGTTTTCTGGAAAGAGGGACAGAGAGACACGGTCTATCAGCTGGAGGGATATGAGGGCTCTAGTGAAGGGCTTTCTAAAGATGAGAGATACAGCACCCAGGTTTTAGGAGGTGGGAAGGAGCCCATAGAAGTGGGAGAGGGCACAGCCGCAGGAAAAAGCGTCCTCTTGCCGCTCACTGAAAGTACAAAGCCTTTCCTGGAGTCCTCTTTTTCGTTTTTTGTTTTTTTTTTTTGAGACGGAGTCTCCCTCATCACCCAGGCTGGAGTGCAATGGCGAGATCTTGGCTCACTGCAACCTCACACCTCCAGGTTCAAGTGATTCTCCTGCCTCAGCCTCCTGAGTACCTGGTTTCCAGGGGCCCGCCACCACGCCAGGCTAATATTTGTGTTTTTAGTAGAGGCAGGTTTTCACGGTGTTGGCCGCTTGAATTCCTGACCTCAAGCAATCTGCCCGCCTCGGCCTCTCGAAGTGCTGGCATTACAGGTGTGAGCCACCAAGCCTGGTCATCCTTTCCTGGAGTCTTCTGCACTGATCTTGCTGATGCCCCTACAAGGAAGAGCTGCCAGTTTTCACACTGTCGTGACTACCACTGCTCGCAAGCTCCATCCCCAGTGGCCTGTGGATGGAATCCCTCCAGCCACCTCTGAGCTCTTTCTTTGTCTGGAGAAGAGGCAGTAGCTGATCCCTGCAGGGCCGATCTACATCTCCAGGGTAACCGCTGCTCCAGAGGGGCTGACAGGAGCCCAGCTTTTTATTCTCTTGAGGTTCTTCCCAAGAAATGCCCAATCTTATAAATTGTGACTTCCCCTCGCAAAGAAATACAGATTATCCAAGCATCTAGCTTGCAGTTATTTGGTTTGTCTTCCAAGTACACCTATCCCTAAGCCCCACTTCGCGTGGGGCTGCAGACCAGCTCAGCGTAATGAAGTCTGTTGTTACTTAATCTTCCCCTTACCATTCTACTTCCCAATCATAATTGCACAATAAATAGAAACATCTATGCCTGTCGGAATATTAACCCGTCTCGCCCAAAGATGGGAAGCTTGACTTGAGTCAGCACTCTCCCACTTTCCTAGCCACTGAATTCACATGCAAATTAACTCAAGGTACAAGGTCTCTCCCCAGGGGAACAGAAACATTCAGTCTCAGCTGAGGCATGAGCTATATCAGACAACATATTTACTGAACATCTAAATAATGATCTACAAGGGCATTGGCGTGAAGCATTTCCAGTAGAACTATGACAGCAATGCAAAGGACCGGGTCAAGAACCATGTTGATTTGCCTTTCTATTGCTTCCTGTCCAGAGTCACGATTTGTTCCATATTTCACTTCCCCTCCTCACGTAGCAGTACAAGAAGGTATTTAGCCGAAAATGTTTAGCACCCATGCTGTGAGGTACAATTATGTACACTCAAATAGAAACACCTGATAAAAGCCAGACAACTGAGTTTCATTTCCTTATGAAATTTCAACAATTCGTTATCTAAAACATTACATTGACCAAAATGTTTTAAACATCTAAAACTGGCTCCCTCTGTTGGTTAAATTCAAATTGATGCACCAAGCCTTGTTTTGTGACATTGAAATGGAGTGGAGACCCCTCGCAGGGGACTGTGGGCCCCTCAAGCGTGGAAATGAAGAAAAATCTCGAGTTTCTTTAAGGAAAATTCCAGGCACCTAGCTAACGCTGAAAAGTAAGTGAGCAAATTGATAAGAAGGTAAAGGTAGCTTAAAACAGTAACCAAGGAAGTTAGAGTCACGAGAATGCTTGGTTTCCGACAGAAACGTCTTAACATACGTCCCTGAGTTTTGTTCAGAAACATGGACCCCCCACCCAATGGATCCACTGACGTGTGAACCTCAGACAAGGGGTAAATAAGGACTGAACTCCAACACCCCTTCTTTGTTCTAAATTTCTTCCTCAGGGTCCTGGTGGAGGTCACACCCACAAGCCAGTGCTAACAGTCTTTTCTGCTGATTCCAAATTTTTAGCATACCCTTAATTTATATGGTTTGGATCTGTATCCCCACCAAATCTCATGTGGAATGATAATCCATGGTTTTGGAGGTGGGGCCTGGTGGGAGGTGATTAGATCATGGGGGAGGAGTTCTCATGAATGGGTTAGCACTATTGCCTAGGTACCTCAGCCTCCTGAGTAGCTGAGTTATCATGAGGTGAGTAGTGAGTTGTCATGAGATCTCATTTGGAAGTGGGTAGCACCTCCCCGCCTCCCTCTCTGGCTCCCGCTCTGGCCATGTAAGATGTGCCTGCTTCCCCTTCATTTTCCACCATGACTGTAAGTTTCCTGAGGCCCTCCCAACCATGCCACCTGTACAGCCCATGGAACCATGAGCCAATGAAACCTCTTTTCTTATAAATTACCCAGTCTCAGGCATTTCTTGGTAGCAGAGCAAGAACAGACTAATACATTAACCAATCACAAATCAGAAAAATCTTTGAATCTACCTGTGACCTATAAGCACCGGCTTCAAGATATCCTTCCCTTTCAGGCCAAACCAATGTATAGCCTCCATGTATTGATTAACCAATGTGCCTGTAACCTCTGCCTCCCTACCTTTAACCTTTACCTATGAGCCATCTGGGGGTTTGGGTCTGCAGCGTGAGCTACTCACTTCTCACCCTGCAAAAAAACTCCTTCTTTTCTCTCACTGCAAACCTCAGCGTGGATGTTTTGGCCTTCCTGTGTCCAGCAAGCCGACCCCAGTTTGGTTCAATAACATTTTCTACCAATGTAGTTTTGGCTAAAATTCAGATTGTGCATAAGTAAAAAGAAATGAACAACATGGTCACTTTTAAAAATCTCTGCCCTTACCTGGAAACATCAGAAATGAGATTTTTTTCACTTAAGACAGTAGTTCAAACTACTAAATCATGCTTGAAAATGTTAATGATTTCATACTAAAACATATTTAATTTTCATTTATTTATTTATCTTTAGAGACAAGAGCTCACTGTTACCCAGGCTGCGGCACTCATGGCTCACTGCAGAATTGAAATCCTGAGATCAAGTGATCCTTCCACCTCAGCCTCCTGAGCAGCTAGGACAGGGTCTCCGTGTGTTGCCCAGAGTGGTCTTGAATTCCTGGCTTCAAGCGATCCTCCAGCCTCAGGCTCTCCATTAGTTGGAATTACAAGCTATTCAAGCATCTTGCACTTGATCTTAGCCAAAAGGCCAAGAAGTAATATTAAAGCATTTTAATACTACATTTATTTATTTTCCAGGCATAGTATATTAAAGTCTGCAACTGAACGTACTTCATACTTTAAGATTTAGCTGCCTCAGCCCCATGCACCCAAGTCTTAGCAAGCATGACTATAGCCACCATTACCTGGGCGTGTCAGCAGCCTCGGAATTTTTGAAGCTGACCTCACCTTCTTATCTTGATTTAACATTCTTCTAATTCTAACAACCCAATTTGTCTCTCCTCTCACCTTCAGGCCATCAAGCTCCAGATGATTCTCAGTAAGGAATATCATCCTCTCAATATTCCAGAGGCATCATTCTATAGGGGACCCTTAGACTGCCCGTGAGTGGGACAGGAAGGAGCTGAAACCCTGTCCATTTCCCTCGGACCTGGCTAGATGCTACTTTCACCGACTCACAGAGTCACCGTCCTGCACTGACAGCTAACAGCAGGCCAAGACCCACAGAACCACACTGCCCCATTGTCAGTGGGAAGCAATTACAGAATACTGGCCTTCATCCATTTTCATCCGAAAGGACAAATGAATTGAATCAAGATCCCATTTTCAGCTGGGTGTGGTGGCTCACGCCTGTAATCCCATCACTTTGGGAGGTGGAGGCAGGCGGATCATGAGGTCAGGAGATCGAGACCATCCTGGCTAACACGGTGAAACCCCGTCTCTACTAAAAATACAAAAAGTTAGCCAGGTGTGGTGGCACGTGCCTGTAATCCCAGCTACTCAGGAGGCTGAGGCAGGAGAATCACTTGAACCAGGGAGGCGGAGGTTGCAGTGAGCCGAGATCACACCACTGCACTCCAGCCTAGGCAACAGAGCAAGACTCTGTCTCAAAAAAAAAAAAAAAAGAAAGAAAGAAATGCGAATTCTCAGACCCTTCCCCAGACCTACAGTCAGAAATTCTAGATGTGGGTTCCAGTAATATGAGTTTTAGCAAATCTTACAGGTGATTCTGATGAATGATAAAGTTTGAGAATCATGACTCTAGACTGAGGAACATGTACAAAGGCACGGAGAGAATGTGGTCTTCTCCAAGCCATACTCCAAATATGAGAATGGCAATCCCAGTGCCTGTCAGCGACGGCACCACCAGACCTAATTCAATTCTTGTTTAACAGAAAAATAGAATGGGAAAAAACTGTTATTTGTTAAATACAGAGTATAAACCAGGCCCTATGCTTCACATTGTTTCTCTTATCTAATCCTTACTACAGCTGTATTATTAATGTCATATCCATTTCACAGATATGGAAGTTGAGGTTCTGAGAGGTTACAGAACTTGCCCAACCTCACTCAACTAGTAAGCACCAGAACTGGGATTTGAACCCAGTTCTCTCTGACTCCAGAACCCAATGAGTTTTCTATGGCAGCCCACTGCTTCCAGGAAGAAGAGCTCTAGATAAAGAAGTTAGGGCGTTTCAGCAGCTCCACTCACCAAGACTCCTGGGAATGGAGCAGGCTGACAGAGCAGCCATTGTTTGATGTCCTGGGACTGAAAAACTGGCTTTTTGACTTTATTATTATGCCTTTGGAGATGGAGTCCTAATGAGCAAATTTGCCTTTAGGTATGAGAGAAGTTCCATATCAGAGAATGATTCTGGCTATGCACTGGAGGAGTACTCCGAGGTCCCCTGAGCCTTAGACCAGAGCAGATCCCGCTCTCTTTTGCTTGCTTGTCAGAGGAAAATGTCCTTATATTAACATCCCTGGAGAGAAACATCTGATAAAGGGCTTGTAAACCAGTTGCCACCACATGATAATGAGGTATAGTATTCTCAGTCTTTGAATGAAGATGAGAAAAAAATTCCAAGTGATCAGTGCTTAGCAGCAGAAAGAAGCACTTGGAAGAGGCATGGTTAAACTTTTGTCTAGAGCAGGATTGAGCGCTATGTGTGAGCAACGTGGGTTGAAGATCAACGGAGGTAAAATTGCAGTGTTTGCCCTCGAGCGGGCCCTGGAGTGTGCTGGTACTCATTCTGTTTTGTCTGTTTCACGTGTAAAGAGCTGCTGGTCAGCCTCGTCTATTTTTATCAGGATGAAAAAATTCACTGTGGCAGGCACCATGCTGAATTGCTCAAACCCTGATGCTCAGCCTATGCTGAGATAATTTTGTTGATGTTTGCACAGAAACTGAGAGTCACCATTGGCACATGAAACTCTTCCGCTGCCTTGAGCACGCAATGGTCCCCAGAAGACAAGGTATGTTATGAAGGATGGCCACCCATTCTGCTGTGGCCGTTTTGAGCCTGTCTACACAGAGTGCTGTGAAATCCGTGGGAACATATTAGAACATATTGGTGTTGACCGTGTGCAGATGACCTATGATGGGAAGTGCTGGCGTGCTGCAGAAGCGTGCTTTTCTCATGCCTAGCATAAATCCTTTTTGTTGTATGTCTCTTCTTCCCCAAAGTCAGATTTATTACTCAGAAATATGCAGCCTCAGTAAAGACATCCATACCTCTAATTCTTCCAATTATGCGTTTCGGTCAGCTTGATCAAGAAACACCAGAAAAAGTATCTGAATGGACAAAAGCAAGTGGTCAGCAGATCAGTGTAGACAGTCCCTCCTCTTGTCCGCTGCTTTGAACTACAAGTTTTCTGGCCTTTCAGGGGATGCTGATGACACCGTTTCTCAGATTGGATAATCTGAGTCTCTCCAGGCAAGGAACATTTTTATCAATGAAGAATTTTGGAAAGACAGAGTAGAGCATTAATCCCCAGAAGACCCTGAAGGATGGGGTGGGCGTGAAGATTACATGACATAGTTCTTCCTCAAATTTGGTGATAAAAGCCTCTTCACCAGCAGCCCAGTGAGAAGGATATTCGAGCCAATCAGCACTGGGTATCTGATAACATGGTTGAAAATAAGAACAAGCTAAAGCGAAACAACCAGAATCTTGCAAGTAAAAATTACTGGCCTGATATGGACTGGGCACAAGATGAACAGAGTTTCTGCTCGTGGCAACCACCCAGGCCCTGCAAGCAGTGGAAGGCTCCAGAAATTGGATCTGGACCATGGGCCTTCAGGGTATGCTAATGATCAGACACAGGGGTAGGAAAATCCACTGGGGTTTTTGTCAGACTTGAAACCAGAGCAACGTGCTCAAGATTCTGCGGATTCTCTGGCTTTGTCCAACATCGCAGTAGCTTCTGTGGATGGATGAAACAAGCTGAGGTCATCCTTATACTCTCCGCAAACTGAAAAAAACGGAGGCAGAAGATTGTGAGCAAATCAGCAGTACGGAAACTCTGAGCTCTGCTGCATCGAAGTGCAGAGTCCTTAAAGAGTCTAAGTTCAGAATTTCGTCTAGAAAAAAAAAATCACGCCTGAAATAAAACTAGTACATCTGCCAGTACTCAGACAATCCAAGTCTCAATCCAGACCACAGAAGGTCAGGTGATGTCACTGACAATGGAAACTACAACATCAAGTTCAGGCAGTGTCCTATGAGTGACAAGACCTGGGTGTACCATTTTGAAGAGAGGGGATCCAGATCTCATCACCATTCCCACAGGAGAAGTAGAAAGTCCCACTCTGACAATATTCCAAACATTCTTACAGAAAGAGAATAATCTCCCAAGGACAGCTTTACATCTCCCATAACTACGAGTAATTTACGTGGAATAAAAGTGCCCAGGAAATCCAAGCATACATCCAGAAGGCCACCCTCTACAGACAGCATGCCCATCCACTTCCAACCCGTCATATGTACCAGGAGTGAAGAGGTTTCTGGGATTTCTGGTGTTCCTCCTTCTCGTCCTCCTCTTCTGACTCAGAACAAAAGGATATTTTCTTGGACAAATCAGTCCCTCCACCCCAGCCACAGAGATACGCCAAGTATACAGACGACCTTTCTTGTCCAACTTCTGCACTCCCTGCTAGTCAGTTTGGTTAGAGGACAGCTCAATTCAAGAAAAAAAGCGGACACAGGTGCAAAAACGATTATTTCTTAAGATAGTCGCTGTGGAGATAATGTGTTTAAAATGTAGCATTAACCATCAAAATCCTCTTTTTTTCTTACATAAGAAAGTTGCTAAAATAGTTTAAAGTGTTTTGCTCATGTAAATGAGAAGTCCACTGCTGTTTACAGCATCTGATTCACATTTGAAAGGTGTACTTTCTCCTGTTTACCCTCCTCAGATGGTACCTAACAGGAACGTTAGTTTTACACAGCTGCTTTGGTCTCTGATCCTTAAGAGAATATTCAAGAAACTACCTCAACGTGATTGAACAGGGATGTTGATTTTAGAAGAAGGAAAACTCCAGCCACCTCGGTAAAGCAATAGTGTTTGTCATTCAGGTCAATCGGATTGGCTGAGGTCCTGATTAGTCCATCTTGTGAGGCAGAGGGCAAAAATCAGCCACCTCTACTGGGGCTTCCTGGGCAATCTCAGTTATGAGTTAAAGTCCTAGCTTTCCTCTCTCAAGGAATTTAGCCCTCTGTTAGGGATTAACTCTGAGTCCGGGGGACTCCAAATTAAATGGCGCTTAAACAGATTTAAGCAGAAAGCAGTTCGGTGTCAATCTCACCTGTTGGCCGCTTACCCCGCAGCACCCTGCAAGTCCGAGATGGTGAGTTTCTGGCAGGTATACAGATGTGACCAATTCACCTCTGCATCCCAGAGGAGCATAGCATTGTTTTCATTGCTGTTAATCATGATTTATCAATGGCTGCCCCTTGTTCTGTACTAGGACGGGGCTGAGCGTACTGCACTGTCTACACCTGAGGTCAGCAAGCTGCCACGCACAGGAAAAAGCCAGTCCACTGTGTCTTTTGCCAGTGAGCTTTTATTGGAACACACACACACACACACACACACACACACACAGAGTATTTTTGTGCTTACAAGAACAGTAAATGATAATTATTAAGAAAAAAGATAATGATGAAAATTACGCATAAATTGTGATGCCAATCATGCTTAAATGCTTATGAAAGAAGGGGGCCAAGTGTGCGGTGGCTCATGCCTGTAATCACAGCACTTTGGGAGGCCGAGGTGGGCGGATCACTTGAGGCCAGGAGTTCAAGACCAGCCTGGCCAGTGTAGTGAAACCCTGTCTCTACTAAAAATACAAAAGTTATCTGGGCGTGGTGGTGGTGGCATCCACCTGTAATCCCAGCCACTCGGGAGGCTGAGGCAGGATAATTACTTGAACCTAGGAGGCAGAGGTTGCAGTGAGCAGAGATCACGCCACTGCACTCCAGCCTGGGTGACAGTGAGACTCCGTTTCAAAAGAAAAAAAAAAGGAATACACCAAATGTTAAAATAGTTTCTCTCTCAATCCTTTATAAGAACTATGTTCATGTCACAGATGAAGAAGGAGAGTGGTTGCCTCTAGAGATTTGGAATTGTGGGTGGCTTATTCCAGTTACTCATACTGCTATATATTTCTCCATAATCCCACCCCTTGCTCTTATCGCAGGAAGTGGGAGGCGGGATTCTGAAGGAAAAATTCAAAGAATATCACTGAGGCTCAGATATATGCCCCATGCCCAATGCCACAGCACTGCCACCTGTCACGGACATTGGACCTTTGGGAACTAAGGACGGAGGTGGGCGTTGGGCTTCCCTGAGAGACCTGGTCCATTGAAAGCCTAGAAAGACCATCCTGCAGGTGGAGCTATCCACAAAATTTGATTTAGAATTTAATTTTTAAAAACCGGAGCCATCCCAGATCCAAGGCCACAGGGCTGTGAGCTCCGGTCAGGGGAATCTGGAACTTTCCTGGTGCTGTCTCGGACCCCCAGCCTTCATTTCTGCCTTACCCACTTCCCTGGTTCAGGATTACTTTGTAAATCAGAAACGCAGCTTCTTTCTGTCCTTAACTGATCTGATAGTTCTTTATGCCCACAGTTCACCCGGATCCTGTTTGAGCCGGTTGGTGACCCAGCCATTGGCCACCATGCTCCTGCCCTCTGGTCCCTACGCTACTGGCCACCAGCTCTCAGATTGGAGCTCCCACAAGCCAGCACTGTCACAGCAGCTCTGGGCCCTGTCCTCAGCACACATACAGCACGATGTTTTGTTGGTGAAAGTGGTGATCCAGAGGAAGCTGTCAGATTGTATTACTGGTGGTGGCACCAACAGGAGTTTGACTGGGTCCTGGCTATGGTTAACAACGCAGAAACTAGCTCAGACAGTTCGAGCGCTTTTTATTTGTTGCTCGTTCTGTCTCTTTGCACCGGCCACTTTCTTTTGCCACCGAGCTTTGCTGTTACCATTAAATGTTGTCTCAAATGGAAGCTCTTGGATTCTGAACAGAGTCAGATCCATCAGTTGTGCCTTAAATGCCCCAGCTCCCAGTGGTTCTTTCATACATGTGGGTGCTTGTGAAATCAGAGGGAAATGTCTCCAGCAGCACTGCCAGCTCCCTGCCCAGAGGGCTTTAAACTTTATCTCCAACTCCTTAGGCGGCAAATTCCACCTACCATTAGGCTCAAAGTCGAATTTCATTTTCAGGCAATTGGAGGCATCTGGACCAGTAATTCTGGTCTCCTATCCCTGGTGGTGTGTCTAGTTCCACTCTGAACTGGATTATGGAATGGAAATGACTTGTAAGCAAGCCACTGCCACGAAACCACATGTGACCTGGATCTCCTGCGTGGGTCCCTAATGCCAGACTAGCCTGGCATCCCAAGGACATAAAGGCAATTACCCTGTAGGAGGGCCAAGTCCTTCTCAGTCACTGTCACAGGGACTGTGAGAGGTGCTGTTGTTGTAAAGTGTTGTGAGCAGACGTGAAAGGACCCAGCCTGGGGTCTTGGCTTAGCCCTGGCCCAAGCCAGAGGTGGTGGACCTTGGGTGGTAACCGAGGGGCATCAGTCAGACTTCAGAGGGAAAGAAGCCTGAGGGACGGATCTCAAAACCCCCAGCTGCTGGAGCTCTACCTCCTGCCGAGCTATGAGATGGCTCCTTAATCAGGTTGTGCTTAATTAGCAGAGAACATCTGTGAACACAGCCAGGAGGGATGGGGTCAGACAAAGCCAGACTCCCTTCCACTCACTGGGCCTCAGTTCCCTCAATTGTATTATGAGAAGGTTGGATCAGGTGATCTCCAATTTTATTTGTGGTCCTATGAAACCATTAGAAGGCCTCTCCCATTCTATAATCAGACAGAATAATAATCTTATCTAAAAGCATATCTTGTGAGAAACAAAGTAGATAATATGCACAAACGTGTTCTGTGAAGCAATAAGCCTTATGCTTATAAGATTAATTGCTATTAATTATCATAAGTATCGTGCTGTCTTCCGGGCTGTTAACCATTATACTCTGTTAGCTAATGCTGCTATTACTGTCACTTACATCTTGCAACCCTACTGCAATGTTCCCCTACATTGTCACAATGTTTCACTCACCACCATCTCAGTCACTGTCAATTTTAGCACTCTGTTTTTAAAAATAGGTTTTTGGGCTGGGTGAGGTGGCTCACACTTGTAATCCCAGCACTTTGGGAGGCCGAGGTGGGCAGATCATGAGGTCAGGAGTTTGAGAACAGCCTGGCCAACATGGTGAAACCCCATTACTACTAAAAATACAAACAATAGCTGGGCATGGTGGTGCATGCCTGTGGTCCGAGCTATTCGGGAGGCTGAGGCAGGAGAATTGCTTGAATCCAGGAGATGGAGGTTGCAGTGAGCTGAGATTTTGCTGTTGCACTCCAGCCTGAGCGACAGAGCAAGACTGTCTCAAAAAAAAAAAAAATAGGTTTTATTGTCATAATTCAGGTACAGTGAGGCTAAGGGATGAAATGACTGCCATGAAAAAGATAGTTTGTCAATGAGAACACATGGACACAGGGCGGGGAACATCACATACTGGGGCCTGTTGGCGGGTAGGGGGCAAGGGGAGGGAGATAATTAGGACAAATACCTAATGCACGTGGGACTTCAAACCTAGATGATGGGTTGATAGGTGCAGCAAACCACCGTGGCATGTGTATACCTACGTAACAAACCTGCACATTCTGCACATGTATTCCAGAACTTAAAATCAAAATTAAAAAAAAAAAAATTTAAGAAAATAGGCCAGGTGCGGTGGCTCACACCTGTAATCCCAGCACTTTGGGAGTCCAAGGGAGGTAGATCACGAGGTCAAGAGATTGAGACCATTCTGGCCAACATAGTGAAACCCCATCTCTACTAAAAATATAAAAATTGGCTGGGCATAGTGGTGGAAGCCTGTAGTCCCAGCTACTCGGAAGGCTGAGGCAGAAGAACTGCTTGAACCCAGGAGGCAGAGGTTGCAGTGAGCCAAGATTGCACCACTCACTGCAGCCTGGTGACAGAGAGAGACTCTGTCTCAAAAAAAATAAAAGAAAAGAAAATTCACCCAGGAAAACCTGCAATCCACAAAAAAAAAAAAAAAAAAAAAAAAGTTCATTAATAACAGTTCCTAAGAGAATGCCATGCAAGGCCACATGGGGAAGCACCAGGGTTGGTCACGAGCCGGTGGAGCAAAGGGAAAATGCGGGCAAGAGCTTTTCTCATGCTTTTCACAGGACGGCGTGGGCAAGGCAGGGCAAACAGGCTTAGCACTGGCTAGTTTGAATAATTTCAGTGGGCTCTGGAACATGAGGGTTGTCCCGACTTGCCTGTTACCTAGCCCTGGGGTACTTAGAGCAGGGGGTTAGTAGCCCAAGTGTCAGAGCCTCATAAGGGAGGTGGCTGGGGTATTGAGAGGAGTTAGCTAGCTTGCTTTAGGTAGACAGCAAGGGTAGGGGTTTTGGAGAGCCCTTTGTATAATCAGTAGGCTCCCCCAAAAAAGTTTCTTCTCCTTTTGTGGGCATAAACACAGTGTGCCCCTTTCTCTGCTGCACAGAGCTTTCTTCTTTCACTTATTAAACTTTAACTCCAACCTCACCCTTGCGTCCAAGCTCCTTAATCATTTTAAACATAAAACAAAAAACTCCAGGGATTATCTCAAACAACAAAAAACTGTCGCATCTGAATACATTAGTAACACTGCAACAGTATGGTCTTGGATTGGTTGGTTTGCATACAAAAGGCATGCTCCTGGGCAAGTTGATTGCCATCTCTTAAGAAGTCCCTAACCCCGATGTGGAGTTCCTTTAGGAATCCACAAGGCTCCAAGCTGCCAAAGCATCCAAATAAAAAGACATGCTTACACACTCCAGCTAAGTATTGCTCCTATCACAGATGACCTGATTGAAAATGAGAGTTCACAGTTAAAAGAGGTCTTTCTCCACCCTTCATTCTTCATTCAACAAGCATCTATTAAGCATCCACTATGAGCTGCACATTATGCTAAGCCCGAGGGTACAAAGAAGAAAACAGTCCTTTTATTTAAGTGTGGGTAACATAATGAAACAAGTTACAAAACCTGTGGTAAATGTTATGACAGCAGGAAGCCTGGACTATTCCATAATGGGAGAGGCCCCAAACAGCCTGGAAGGGACCCTATTCCTCAGTGCCTCTCCTTCTCTCCCCTAACTCCATAGTGTGGAGCTCATGAAGCCAGCCTGTGGAAAAAGAGCTAAATTCTCTTCATCTTCTCCCATTGGTTCATTCGATAAAGTCCTTCAGAATAAAATCTTTGTGGCGAGATGCGGTGGCTCACACCTGTAATCCCAGCACTTTGGGAGGCCGAGGCGGGCTGATCACGAGGTCAAGAGATCGAGACCATCCTGACCAACATGGTGAAACCCCGTCTCTACTAAAAATACAAACATTAGCCAGGGATGGTGGCGCGCGCCTATAAACCCAGCTAGTCGGGGGGCTGAGGCAGGAGAATCGCTTGAACCCGGGAGGTAGAGGTTCAGTGAGCCGAGATTGTGCCACTGCACTCCAGTCTGGGTGATAGAGTAAAATTCTGTTTCGAAAATAAAAAATAAAGAAAGAAAGAAAAGAAAAAGAAAAGAAAATCAGGCACTGGAAGCAACAAAACAATGTATGTGCACGTAAAATGTCCCTTGCAGAGTTATCAAAATAGAGAAGAAAACACCAACATCAGTATCTAGAACCATTGGAGTAGTTGGATGAAGTGTAGAATATCTACCAAGGGACGTTATAAAGCAAACAGAACTCTACTGGATTAGAGAAAGCACCAAATCTAGAGTCAGACTTCCTAACTTCAACTTTGTGGGCAAGCTGGCTAAGGATTCCAACTCTCAGTTTTTCTGTTTGTCAATCAGGGGCAGCTAAACAGTCGTCACTACCTCATGGCGTTGGGTGGAGATGACATAAGATAATGCAGGTAAAGCGTTGAAGCACCGACAGTGGTGCTCAGGAAATGTGGGCCATGACTGTTATTATTAATGTGAGGTCAAGGAAATGGGATAATTGGGTGGACCTAATAAAACATGGAAAACGTTCCTAGCAGTCTTAAATGAAAAAACAACAACATAAAGCAGTATGCAGACAAGTTCCAACCCTCTGAAAAATATATGTGAAATACTTAAATAGCATCATGTCGTTATGAATAATATTTAATGATTTATTTTAATGTTATTATAAATCTCTCTTTCATAAAAAAGGAAAAAAGGCGAATATAAAAATAAAAATGTAGAGGAACACCAGAAGCAATTATATATTAAGAAATTTTAGCCCGGCGCGGTGGCACATGCCTATAATCCCAGCTATTTGGGAGGCTGAGGCCGGAGGATCTCTTGAGTCCAGGAGTTCTGGGCTGTAGTGCGCTATGATGATCGGGTGTCCATACTAAGTTCGGCATCAATATGGTGACCTCCCAGGAGCAGGGGACCACCATGTTGCCTAAGGAGGGGTGAACCAGCCCAGGTCGGAAACGGAGCAGGTCAAAACTCCCATGCTGATCAGTAGTGCGCCTGTGAGTAGCCACTGCACTCCAGCCTGGGCAACATAGCAAGACCTCATCTCTAAAAAAAATAAATAAATAAGAAATTTAAAAAATAGCAAAAATAAAGTTATCCTAGGAATCACATCGGTAGAGTTGATGAGCCTAAACCATCTTCAGCTTCGAGAAGGACTTTTTTTTTTAACCCTTCATTTATCTCAATATTTGGTAATAACGTGCTGATAGAAGCCAGCTCCAAGCTGCAGATGCATGTCACTGGAACTGGGAAAAGGCAGCCGATCAAGACAGACCAGAGAGAAGGGAACAGAAAACCACGTATTAAATACTGACCTGGGTTTATTTTATATGTGTAGCATAAACTCAAATATGCAAAAGTCTGTACAGTAGATATAAATATACTATAAACATAGACATAGAGACCTAAACAGTAGCTGACTTTCGGTCAGAAAATCATAGATGATACCCAATTTCTTCTTTATGCTTTAGCGATTTTTCTACAACTGGTGTGTAATACTTTCAAATTGAGGGGAAAGGGACTTTAAAAACCATTAATTTCTTCTTTTTAAAGCAAGGGGTAATTAATGAGAAGATAGCAGGGAGCATGCACAAGCCAGCAATGTCACAGATGTCATAGTGCATGTGATTGTTTATTCTAAAACGTCCCAGAATTGGGAGCTAAAAATAGAAACAGCTAGGGGCAGAGTTGGGGGAGGCAAAGTGTCCCACCAGAAGGGCGGTGAGCTGGGCAAACTTCAGTTAGCTGCAGGAATGGGAGGCAGGTTGGCTCAGGGCTGTCCCTGAGCAGCGGAGTCTGCATAGGAGAAGTGATCCTCCAGGACCCAGCTGGGAAAGCCTTTGGGGACAGCATTACTTAAGGAGTGGCGGAGCTGTTGTAAAGGTTCGGGGTAGGAACTGGGTTCCGTTTGATCTCAAAGTGATCAGCTATGTCCTCCCCATCTCCCATTAGCCTAGAAAGCTGGATTTTCACTTCCGGAACTGGAACCTGATTTCTGGTCGTTTGTAACCTCTGATGTCCACACTATTCCTTCCCAAAGAATTCATGTGCCCTCAGGTATGTCCTGAATTGGGTGTTTCTTGGACCAAAATAACTTTTCCACCAAAGTTCCTTCTATCAAAAACTACCCAGGATTGGGTGGGGCAAGGTGGCTCACACCTGTAATCCCAGCACTTTGGGAGGCCGAGATGGGTGGATCACCTGAGGTCAGGAGCTCAAGATCAGCCTGACCAACATGGCAAAACTCCGTCTCTAGCACGGTGGCAGGCAGCTGTAGTCCCAGCTACTTGGGAGGCTGAGACAGGAGAATCACTTGAACCCAGGAGGTGGAGGTTGCAGTGAGCGAAGATTGAGCCACTGCATTCCAGCCTGGGTGACAGAGCGAGACTAGTTTTCTATATCAAAATAGAGGAAAAAACCACCAATATCAGTATTTAAAACTAATGGAGTAGTTGAACGAAGTGTAAAATATCTACCAAGGGACATTATAAAGCAGTACTTTATAAGTACCCAGTACTTCCAAAATCTAACAGACCTTTGGAAGTAGTTTAGCCTGACACTCTCTCGGGTGCAAGGAACAGTGCTCCTTTGCTCCTTTTAGATATGACAAAACTAGGAACCAAGGGAATTAGGTGATTTGTCCAAGGTATCTGAGTGGCTAAGAAAGTTATGGTGGGGCTCCCCAGCAACCCTCTCTTCATCTGTGTATCTTCTTCCATTACCCCATGATGTTCTCTGATAAGATACTTCCTTTGCTAGGATATGTCAATGCAATGTTAGGTCCTGTTACAATAGCACTTAACCATCACATCTTGATGGAATTACACTCACCATTATGTCTTCACTGAATAATTTGTACCATTTATCGAGAGCGAGGTGCTCTTTTTTAATAAGCTGTCATTTAATTCTTACAATAAGAAGGTGTTACTAGATTCTATTTTCAGACAAACAAGCGAAGAATCAAGGCAGTTAAATAAACCACTTAACATTACCTTGACAGAGCTGGGATCTGAATTATTCTTTTTATTTCTTTTTTTTTTTCCTTTGTTTTGAGACAGAGTCTTGCTCTGTCGCCCAGGCTGGAGTGCAATGCGTGATCTCGGCTCACTGCAACCTCCACCTCCAGGTTCAAGTGGCTCTCCTGCCTCAGCCTTCCCTCAGCTGGGACTACAGGCGCACGCCACCATCCCTGGCTAATTTTTGTATATTTAGTAGACACAGGATTCCACCATGTTGGCCAGGCTGGTCTTGAACTCCTGACCTCAGGTCACCCACCTCAGTCTCCCAAAGTGCTGGGTTTACAGGTGTGAGCCGCTGTGCCCGGCCCCAAAGGTATATTCTTGACTCTCCATAAAGACACACTGGTGAAGCTGGCCTTGCCAGGAGCCAGTTCTTTGCTAAAGTATATGCAGTATTCCTTAAAGGTTCTGTCTTTAATTTCTTCTTAATTTATTGGGAAAGTATCTTTTCTTCAATCAAAATGGCAAACTTTATGCATCAAGACATTTAGATTAGAGGTAAAATTCCTAAATTGTATTCATCTGAGACACTCCCACAGAGTTAATAGGAAAACAATTTTTGGGTTTGTTTTTATTTCACTTGACTTTGCAAAGTATTACCATATTATAATACCATATTATAATAATAGATCATGGTAATACTTTGCTAACTCACATCAAATAAAACAAACCCAGCGTAAAATTTTTGTGAGAACTATAAAGCAGAAATCTTGTTTGTTTGTTTTATTTTCCATTAATACGGTAATCTTCACAAGTCTTGCACTATAAACTATAAACTCTGGCATTTGAATTAATAAATGAAAAGCAAAGTGCCCTCCAACTTCTCACCAGTCTTCAGGACAAAGATCACTCAGAGTTCATCCTGAAAAGCATCTAAATTTAGAGATTTGCTGCCGGAGCAAAACTTTCATGTACCAGCAATAGAACCAGGCAGGCTTTCCAAAGTATGTCAGGCATGGGCTTGCGACGCTGTCACAAGCGGGGTCAAGAGGCTCTGTCCCTGTGTGCTGGTGACCTGGGAGGCCTCCTTGTTTACTAGGCCAGTCTCTGAGCACTCCGGGGTTGGAAGCAAAAGAGACTTGCAATAGTGAACACGGGTGCTTATTCTGATCACAAATCATTAATGTTTTTAAAAATATTTGAATAGTACATATATGCACATAGTTGTTTTTCTTTTCTTTTCTTTTCTTTCTTTCTTTTTTTTTTTTTGATGTCAAAAGGTTAGTGAAAGAAATGTAGGTTTCATCAATCCATGACTCCTTATTCCTCAATTCTTGGTCGGCAACCCAGAGGCGATCAAGTTTAAGCTCAGTTATTTGGCCTTTGAGTGTATATATTTTAAGAACAGAGGCAGATTGCTTCTCTCCACTTGGTTGACAATCTCTCTTTAGAGGATAGAATCCTGGATGGGTGTTTGGAAAAGCTGGCTTTGGTTTCTAGGTTTTAAAATCATTTCATTTCTCCAGGGTTATTTTTCCAATGTATATCATAGAGGTTACGTATTCTCCTACTTTTCATTTCTTTCCTTCTTTACCTCTCATGTTCTTAAAGCAAAGGACAAATCATAGGGGACGCAGAATTGGTGGAGGAGAAGGTAACAATCACAACAATTCTGGCTGTTATTGAGCATTTGTTATATCTCAAGCATGGTTTATATACACAGTTTTTCTCATTTAATCCTCATAACAATTCTATGAAGTGTTTTTATCCCATTTTACAGATGAGAAAACTGAGGCTGAAAAAGACTGAGTAATTTACTCGAAGATGTATAGCTACCAGAAGTAAATCTAAATTTTGAAACGAGACTCTTCAACTTTAAAGCTAAACTGGGAACGCTGAAATGTTAAGTCTTTATAGGGAGACAGAGGATATGAGTGTCCCATTGCTGAACTTATGTGAGAGAGTGAAAAATGGCACGACATACACTAGGGTAGTCCCTGGACTATCGGTATCTGGAAACTGCTCTGTGGTCTGCACTGCAGCTTTTGGGTGGTCGCATTGTTCTGAGTGGGTGCTTCAGAGGGAGCCTCCAATAAGCCCAGCCTCAGGTGAGATTACTACATTGATCATTCGTGGGCCAGAGACTGTTGTTTCAGCCTTAACAGATGATTTGTTGAGAAACTGGATGGGGGTCTTTCAAGAACAGAAGAGGAAGTCTGCTGCAGATATCCTTGGATAGGTCCAACCCCATCCCTTCATACCCACCGCAGGATTCCTGGTAGGGCTGCCCAGGCAACCAAGACCACAGGTAGACAAGACACACTCTCAGAAACTCCAAGCACTTGGAAGGAGAGCAGTGCCAGGCACAGCAGAGAAAAATCAGTCAACATTAGTACACGCCTCCTAAATGTCATGCAGGCAACAGCAGGAACTCTACATGGAGATGAAATCAGATGTCTGCAGGGCAGAATAAAAGGGTGTAGCTAGGCCTGGCATCACAGTGGAGGAAGAATGCCGGTGTGCCTTACCCCTCTGAAGTCAGAACCCGGGGCTCCCGGTGATGACCACCACCTTATCTGCATCTGGGTAGGTTTGGTCACAAAGAAAATCCTGAGGCCACTCAGGCACCAATCACCTGGCACCTCATCAACTTCAACCTGCAAAGGACAGTTTTAGGAACAAACCAAGGATTGCCACTTCCCTCCCCTTCCCATGAGATAGAAAGGCCCACTTCTTCCTTCAAGCTGTGAGGAAGGACACGGTGAGGCAGATGGTACCCATGAGGGAAAAGGCTCCGTGAAGGAGTTGGGGGAGCTCGCCTTCCAGGTGGCAGATTTCCTTTTTACCCAGATCTCAAAGCAAAATTTCCAGCTATGTCTTTCCTTCTTGAAATTTAATGCTGGTATCTCGATCACAAGCTTTGCCTGGCCTAGAGGGGCCCATGAGTGGCTGGGCGGGAGTGGGAGTGGGGCCCCAGAAGGGCCATTCAAATTTTTCCTGGTATCTAAATAGCTAGGGAGGGTCAGACCTCTTCATCCAATAGGGCTTCAAAAATGCATCACCTGACCTCACCAGAGAAGAAGGGAGGCAGGGAGGGGTGTGGCCCTCAAGACTGAAGAGGCTCAGGTGCCTGAGCAAATAGTGTATTTACTTTCCCCTTCACTCAACACTCTGGAGAGGGGAGTATTGTATAGCAGCCTTGCTGAGATGTTAAACATGGTTAAAGGAAAATGGGGTGGGGCTGGGGTGGGCAGGGATCATTTTATTTACAATGTTCTCTGTCTTCTGAAGAGGGGAGCTCTCTTGTTTGCATGGTGATGAGAGTAAAAATATGTATTCCAGAAACAAGAGATGGGAGGAGGGAGTGTGTTTGGGAAGAAGGTGGCAGAGATCACGCAAAGGGAGGAAACCCAAGTGTGTGGCTGGAGAGAGGTCCAGAGAGAGGTGATCAGTGGGGAAAGAAGGGAACTGACGTGAGGGATCAGAGGCAGGATTGCTGTGGAGTTTTGTAGCATGATATACCATACAATTCTCTCTTCGTGAAGCCTTCAGTACAATCTCTATTCACCAGTGCTTTTTGACTGGGATTTGTTACAGGAAAAGAGCTCAAAGCACTGACCTTGTAGCTCGTCAAAGGACCCTGGGTGAAAACAGCACAGGTGTCACTTTCTAAGGGACTGGAAGGTGTGCACTGCTTTGTAAGAGTGAATCAGCGAAGATCCCACCAAAGAGATGGCACCAGAGATGGGCCTTAAAGGATGACCAGTGTTTCTCCTACAAGTGGGGATAGGGTAGACCCCAAGAGCTGGAGGCCAAGAGGGGAGGCAGACCAATGACTCTAAGAAAAAAAGTACAGATACAAATAACACACACACACACACTCTCTCTCTGTCTCTCTCTCTCTCTCTCACGATGGATTGTCTGATGGGTTTGATTGTATGGAGTTGTACTGAAAGCATTTTATCATTTTAGAAAAACTGAGAGGATATTGTAATAGATACACAATAAAATAAGCAAAGAGGGCCAGGTGCAGCAGCTCATTCCTGTAATCCCAGCACTTTGGGAGGCTGAGGCGGGTGGATCACGAGGTCAGGAGTTCGAGACCAGCCTGACCAACATGGTGAAACCCCGTCTCTACTAAAAATACAAAAATTAGCCAGGTGTGGTGGCATGCACCTGTAATCCCAGCTACTCAGGAAGCTGAGGCAGGAGAATTACTTGAACCGGGGTAGCAGAGGTTGCAGTGAGCTGAGATCGTGCCACCCACTCTAGCCTGGGCAAAAGAGCAAGACTCCATCTCAAAAATAAAATAAAATAAGCAAAGAAAGAGGGCAATTATCAAAACTCCAAGGAAAACCAAAAACCATACACGATGGGAAATTGTATACGATTTGTTTCAACAATGAATAATAAATACATAGTCTCATTAGCATGAACAGTAATGATTTAACCAGATTATGAGAAAGATAGCTTCCTTAGTGAGAAATAGTCATAGATTATTTGGAAATATATAAATACCAGAAGAAATAGCTCAAATAATTGAATAAGAGTTGGAAAAGAGGCCTAAAAATCATGTTTAAAAGGCCTGTATATAGGCCTTCCATATTGTTTCCACCTCTGGTTATAGAAACACAACCCTTATTTTATAGAGGCATGATTGTATTCATGACATATAGAAAATACAGATTTTTAAATTTGGTATCAGAAACCAAAAACTAGTTAAGTGGTTGCAAAATCAGGAGGCATACTTATCCTTTAAAAGAATACTTGCAGGCCAGGCGCAGTGACTCACGCCTGTAATCCCAGCACTTTGAGAGGCTGAGGCGGGCAGATCACTTAAGGCCAGGAGTTCAAGACCAGCCTGGCCAACCCGTCTCTACTAAAAAATATATAATTTTTTATAATCAACCTGCTCCTCTCGGGTTCAAATTTTTAAAATTATATTATTAAAAAAGCTGAGATTACAGGTTCTGGGCGCCCGTAATCCCAGCTACTTGGGAGGCTGGCAGGAGAATCGCTTGCCAGGAGGCAGAGGTTGCAGTGAGCTGAGATCGCGCCATTGCACTCCAGCAACAGAGCGAGAGTCTGTCTCAAGCAAAACAAAACAAAAAACTTGCAGACACAAAACGACGAAATAATGTCCTTTAGGGACTCCATCTACCTTGGAAAACAGGGATTTGTGACAGCTTTGGTCGACGTGCATGTGCGTTTAATGTAAAAAGGTAACCTAGGATTTTATACCAGTAACAGATTTTTCAAAAAAAAATAAAAAAAAAAAAAAAGAGAGATGGTTTTCCCTGCTCCTTCGAGGAACTAGGGTTTTCGTCTCTTCCACCCTTCAGACCCTCAAGCCTGATTTCCGATTGTATATTAAACGGTCAAATAAAAAGATCTCTAAGCTTGGACTCAAGCTGGTCGCAGGCTTTTTCCTTGGGACGTGGCAGGGGCCACTGAGGGCAAGAAACAAACGACTCTGGCTTCTCACTCGGGTCCTTACACAAGATGCATTTCTTTAACTGTCTCTACTTAAAACCAAGTGTTTTTGTGTCAGAAGCCCTTGGAGTGGGTCTCGTTCTCCTGGGCGCCCGACACCCACCCCATGGCGGAACCCCCAGGTGGCCTCGGAGGCCCCCGGGAAGCGGGAACTACATCTCCCGGGGTTCCCCGCGGCGGAGGACGCCCACTCGGATTGGCCAGGGGTCGGTGACGCTCAGTGTTTTGGCCCGGACGGTCACATGTTTCCTTTGTTGTGAGCTGCCGCGGAGGCTGGTGGCTGCAGCGGACGCCGGCGGTGGGAGTGCGCTGCGCCGCCGGCCGCTGAGGGACCGCGGGGTTCGCCGCTGCTGGCCGCTTCCAGCCTTCGCCGAGAGGTACCGGGGGTGGCAGCTCCAGGACCGGCCGAAAGGCGAGGAACCGGCCAGAGCCCGAGTCCTCTAGGCGGAGGGGCGGCGGCGGTCCTGACCAGGGGGTGTCCGCGGGAGAGCAGCCAGCGGCCGCCGGCCTTTCGGAGCCAGACGGGCGGTGTGCGGAGAGGCTGCCGCTGAGCTGCAGGACCCCTGAGGCGAGGGGCCTCCGGGGCTCTCCTGGAGGTTTTCCTGTCCCGTTCGCTGGCGACAGCCTTGAGGGAGGGCGCCCGCGCTTCCTGCACCACGGCCCGCAACCGCGGCGCGGCTGGCGCGGCCTGGCGGGGGCGGGGTGGGAGCGGGTGGCCGCTGGGACTGGGGGTGGCTGCAGGTGCGGTGGCCTGGTCGCCGCGGGGCCGGGCGCCGCTGGGGGACGCGGCTGGGCAGACGGGTCCTGCTTGTTGCCGCCTGGCTGCGAACGGGGCGCCGCTTTTTATTTCAGGAAGCGCGGGGGAGTGCGACAGCCTCAGATCCTGCCTTCCCGTTCCGTGGGACGACCGTTGGTTCTGTCCCCGGGAGGAATGACGGGGTCAAGCTGGGGTCCCCATGGCCGCGGGCCAGCGAAGCCCCATTAAAGCGATTGCGAAATACTCTCGGCGCTGTCACCTGACCGTTACCCCCGCCCCCCGCCAGCCTTTGTTTACCACGATCGCGACACCCGGCCCGCAGCGGCCGTCCCAGGGGAGCCGGGGCGGGCGGGGGAGCGGGCGTTCCGCGGGCGCAGTCCCCGCCTCACCTCCCCACCTTCTTACCACTCCAGGCCTTGGTTTCTTAATTTAGTCCCTAATGGACCCGCCCCCATGTTCTGGACACCCGGGCGAAGACTGTTAGCGCGGCGGGGATTGGGCACCTGCGGCTGCTTGTGGGCGGGACCCGAGAGCGAATTCGAGTTTTTATTGGCGGACGTCTTGTCACTAGGTGGGCCCGCCCGGGGCCGTTCTTCCCGCCCCCTTGAAGGTGATCTGTAGGACGCGCGCTCTCGCTGCTCTTGCAGCTGCGGCCCGCGTGGAGCCCGGCGGCGCGGGTCGGGGAGGCGCGCGCTCTCGCCTCGGCTGGGGGCGGCTGGGAGCCTCAGTGGCCGCCGTGGCTGCTGCCTGATCCTGCAGGCAGTTCTGGGCTCGCAGCCGTTGGCAACCGTGGCCGGCCCTCCGAGGACCGGAAAATTAACACCCTTTTTTTTTGTGTTTGGTTTTGAGACGGTGTGTCGCTCTTGTTGCCCAAGCTGGAGTGCAATGGCGCGATCTCGGCTCACTGCAACCTGCTCCTCCCGGGTTCAAGCGATTCTCCTGCCTCAGCCTCCGGAGTAGCTGGGATTACAGGCGCGCGCCACCACGCTCGGCTAATTTTTTGGATTTTTAGTAGAGACGGGATTTCACCACGTTAGCCAGACTGCTTGAACTCCTGACCTCAGGTGATCCACCCGCCTCGGCCTCCCAAAGTGCTGGGATTACTGGCGTGAGCCGCCGAGCCCGGCCAATTAACACCCTTTAGTGTCGTATTGTCTGCCGCGGTGGTGCCCAGGAAGTCCTGTGAATTAGTTGTTACCAGTTGTGTAAACGTGTTTAGATAGCTGAATATAGACCACAGTGCCATGTCTGACGGGGCCTCACGGTCACCCCAGAGGCAGTAACTGTTCAGAATTGATTTTAGTGGATTGTAATGATTAATCACTTGCACTTGTGGGCAGCTTTTCAAAAATCAAAGTCTTTGTATTTGCAGCGATAGACTGGGTCCACCAGCTAAGAGGTTGGTTTTTATTAGGGTTGTAAAATACATTTAAAATCTGCCTGTTGTTGGCTGAGATTTAAAAGCAGATTTCTACTGTTTAAAAAAGATAGTTGAAGACACTCCCCTAAAAGGTAAACGTTCCTCCATACTCTGCTTGGATGAGTTATTTTCCTTGTTGGCGGGATTCTAGGTCACACACTTCTATGTTTTAATTCCCGTGGTAATTCAAAATATTTGAGAAGTGGGTTACGACTGTGTCATTTTTAAATTGTAAATTAAGGTGACAGTAATAAAATCTTCAAGACCAATCATTTTTAGCCATAGTGTGTTGAAAATGGTTTTTCTAATCTCTTAAGAGGGTATTTGCGTTTTGTCAGATTTTTTTTCCGGCAGATGTAGAATTTCTGCAGACGTAGGAATTCACCCAAGACTTAATACACTTGTTTTGTTTTGTTTTTGAGACAGGGTCTCACTCTGTCACCCCAGCTGGAGTGGGGTGGTCTCTCTCTTGTCACCCAGGTCATCTCAGCTCACTGCAATCTCCGCCTCCCGGGTTCCAGCGATTCTCCCGCCTCAGTTTCCCGAGTAGCTGGGATTACAGGCGCCCGCCACCATGCCTGGCTAATTTTTGTATGTTTAGTAGAGACGAGGTTTCACCATGTTGGCCAGGCTGGTCTCGAAAGTCCTGACCTGAGGTGATCTGCCTGCCTCAGCCTCCCAAAGTGCTGGGATTACAGGCATAAGCCACCGTGCCCAGCAAAGGCTTACATTTTTGTAGAAGGAAGCTTGAGCTCCCCTGGGTGAAGCAGGAATTGAATATGAACAGTTCCTATTGGTTATGCATTCTTAATATATTTTTTAAATTCCAGCTACCGGAATGAGTAGCTCCTGTGATCAGAAGCGCCTCATCACTTGTGCATTGAGGGTATTTAATGTGTCTAAATAAGTACCAAATGCGACCGTCTGACCTTTGGAAAAAATAAAACCATCACTCAGTAAGGCTTGCATATTCAAAGAAAATCAGCAACTTAAGTCTCTAAACAGGAAGAAGAAATAATATTTTGAGTTAGGGCTGACTACAAGCTTACCTTAAACTTTGCTGGCGTTTGTCCGAGTTGTTAAACCTTAATGCTTCTTCAATAACTTTTTTTTAAAACTTCCTTGTTTTTCTGCCATTTCATTAAAACCTAAAGGTCAAGCCTGTGAAAAATAAATACTATTTATTAAATAAGTGACCAAAATTTTTGTCTATACTTTTCTCTAGAAATTTGGGACACGTTTTTCAATAAATATTTGGGCGTGGACTGTATAATGGAAAAATGAAAGTAAATATCCTCACAAGTATACATATGAAAAATACTTTTTTGAATGATTTTATTTCTAGTGTGACTGAAACACCTAGAGAGTGTGTAGCCACTTGACAATGGCTGACATTTAAAAGCCCCTATTCTTTCTCCTATTAAAAACACATCAGGTGCTTGCCTGTCAGCCCAGCTACTTCAGAGGCTGAGGCAGGAGAATCTCTTGAGCCATGGAGTTTGAGACCAGACTGGGCAACATAGTGAGACCCTGTCTCAAAACACAATTAAACAATAGCTAAGCAGACTTTTTTAAATTGAAGAGGTTGGCACTCTGCCTATATTCATCCCGGAGTTAAAATTTTTCAACATTTGGCACATCTTAAAGATTACTAAACTGATGTTTTAAAAGTGGGCTTTGGCCTGACGCAGAGGTTCACATGGGTAATCCCTGCACTTTGGGAGGCTGAGGCGGGCGGATCACTTGAGGTCAGGAGTTCAAGACCAGCCTGGCCAACATGGTGAAACCCTGTCTCTACTAAAAATGCAAAAATTAGCTGGATGTGGTGGCAGGTGTCTGTAATCCCAGTTACTTGGGAGCCTGAGGCAGGAGAATTGCTTGAACTCGGGAGGCAGAGGTTGCCATGAGCCAAGATCACACCATTGCACTCCAGCCTGGGCAATAGGAATGAAACTCCATCTCAAAAACAGAAGTGAGCTTTACTCTTTACTGAGGTTTCTAAAAGTTTAATTAAATAATTAATAATCAGTAAATAATTCATGTCACCGCTAAGGTAAATATAAACCACTGACTATGTGCTTTTATTCATAGAGAAGTCATGTAAAATACCAGATCTCAAATTTGTTCAAGTGCCTTGCTGGCATCCTTGCAGATTTAATTTTAATTAAAAAACCAAAACCTGGCTGGGCACAGTGACTCATGCTTGTAATCCCAGCACTTTGGGAGGCCGAGGTGGATCATGAGGTCAGGAGTTTGAGACCAGCCTAGCCAATATGGTGAAACCACATATCTACTAAAAAAAAAAAAATTACAAAAGATATTAGCTGGGTGTGGTGGCACACTCTTGTAATCCCATCTACTCAGGAGGCTGAGGCAGGAGAATCGCTTGAACCCAGGAGGTGCAGTTGCAGTGAGCGGAAATCATGTCACTGCACTCCAGCCTGGGCAACACAGCAAGACTCATCTCAAAAAAAAATAAAAATAAAAATAGATTAAAAAAATAAAGAACCAAAATCATTTTGCTGACAGAATACATAGCTATATCATAACTCTATAGGTATTTTGATTATAAAATAAAACAATGCATTAAATACCTAAAAGAAACATGTTAGCAAGATAAAACCAGACAACATTAAGTTTATATATCAAGTCTAGTCAGAAGCATGGGTAGACTCAGTAGGGTAGCTTGGTATACCAGGTGTTGTCTGATAGTTTGCAAGTTTTTTTCTTCCTTTAGGGTTGGGGAATATCAGTAGCCAGAAGTTTTAAGTCAAGGGATGGAGAAATTTAGTTTTCTTTTTTTTCCTGTAATTTAAGAGACAGTAGTATTCTTTTTTAGTTAAATAATCATATTGTTTAGTCTGACACATTGTTTAAGCTGTCCTAAATTTGTCATCAACAGCTGTTTTATTTCTTTCTCATCAAGCTAAGTCATATAGTGGATCGCCCATTTGAGGTTCTAGTAAACATGGGAGAACCCCTAGCTGTTATCATTCTAGCCAAAGAAACTCAAGATTTTAGTTGGTTTCTGTTATCTTTTTTTGTTGTTGTTTTTTTGAGACAGCATCTCGCACTGTCCACCCAGGCTAGAGTACAGTGACGCCATCTTGGCTTACTGCAACCTCAGCCTCCAGGGTAGCTGGGATTACAGGAGCCCACCACCATGCCTAGCTAATTATTTTGGATTTTTAGTAGAAACAGGGTTTCACTATGTTGGCCAGGCTGGTCTTGAACTTCTGACCCTTGTGATCTGCCCGCCTTGGCCTCCCAAGTGCTGGGATTGCAGGTGTGAGCCACCGTGCCGAGCTGGTTTCTGTTACCTTGTGGTGGGGGGTGAATATGGTCTTGGTGCTTCCATTAAGAAACTGGAAATATTGAAAATAGCTTGAAGAGTGGACTTTATTTTATTTTATTTATTTTTTATAAAGATGGGGTTTCACCATGATGGCCAGGCTGGTCTTGAACTCCTGACCTCAGGTGATCCACCCACCTCGGCCTCCCAAAGTGCTAGGATTACAGGCGTGAGCCACCGCGCCTGGCCGAAGACTGGACTTTAAACATTACATTTGTAAAACATGGTTCAGGAACCACCGCTGCAGAGTAATGCTTTAAACTGAAATTTCAATAGTGCAAGTTTATAATTTTTAAAAAGTGGTCATCAAATAAATTAGCTTTTGATACTATAGGGTGAAAATATCTGAAATGTATAAAAATTGCTTGGTTTTATATAGTACCTTATTAAATATAATTTTCTGGTTATTTTAAAAATAAAATATTTACTATATTGCAATTATTTTCTGACTTTCCTTCTTTTGAGTTACTATATGTCTTTCAAGATAAACCTCTTGGTTCACTGTTCTTGTTGTCTGCTGTGGTCTTTCAGGGTTAAATTTGGGAAAGTGGAGTAGTGTAGAACATAGCATGCAGCAGTTCACTGCTACAAGTCGTAGGGGCCTTCCTAGTCAGGATGTTGTTGGTTCCTTCATTTTCTGGTATTCGATTTTAGAAGCCCCTCATTAATCTATACTATATTTAAGGCTGTTAGTAACCTCTTTGTCTAGAATTTCTGCATTCTAAAGGAAACATAAGCTTGTTTCAGTACACTCACACTGTAGATTAATTCTGATATTACACATCTCCTTTAGACTTTGTACCCTCTCTCTCCCATCCCTTACCCTTACTGATTAGGCTGGTAATACCTAAAAATCCATAGAAAATGCCCAGGTGAATTGCCTTATGCTTTCTACCCCATAAGGTATAATTCTAGACCGGATTGGTTATGAGAGGCTCTATTCCAATCTGCACCTGCTGAGAATTTGAATCTATTTTAGTACCAGTCTTGGAGTTCTTGTTTGGCTCTACTCTTAGCCAACCCCACAGAGTCTAAAATTGGATCTGAATCCAGTATTTGCCATCCAGTGACAGACATAGACTAGGCTCTTTATAATAATGTTTCATGAATTGATCTGAATTCCTACATTGATTCAGGATCTTATTGTCCATTGGGAAGGAAGACTTACTTAGCTAGGAGTAACAATTCCCAAATTTGCCCTAGTTGCAAAATTTTTTTACTGAGGGCACATACAAGTTAGGCTCACTCCTGAAAGTAAGGAAACATAGCATTCATTTCACAATCATAACACAGTCTGGGTATACAGATGTATTTGTGTGTATACTTTTAAAAAAAGTCGTTTATATTTGGTTTTGGAATCAACTTTTGAATTTGTCTCAACTTGTTAAGAATTTACAAGTTCTATTTAAAGATAATCTGGGCTAGAAACCAGAACCACTTGTGTTTAAATACTATTGCTATTCTGTACACAGCTCAAGGTTTTGGTATTTTCTCTTAAGCATTCCTCTTCTCCCCTTCCATGAAAAAAACTAATTGTGCCGAATTAGTTGGTTTCTATGAGGATTAAGTTTCTCTAAGATTCCAAGCAGAAGAAATATCCATTTATATATTAAAAGATAAAAATAATTATTTGCTAAGCTTGAGATTTTATGAAGAAAATCTACATAAGGATTTTTAAAAATGGGACTTTTTTCTGAATTACCCAGAATTCTTGAAATTTTTCTCAAACGATTCCGTCATTAGCTAATACATAGGGACTTAACTGGTTTATTTCTGCTAACATTGATAGACCAACTCTTAGAATTATTTAATGGTCCCAAACTTGGATGAAACATCAATTTCTAGATACTCTTCAAATATCCAATGCAGAATTATCACAGAGTATATGTTTTATCTGTGCTACCATTAGCTTGCTATTAACATGAATTTTCTTTTACTCATTTTTCACTCAAGAAATCTTACTGCAGGATAAAATTGTCCAGGAAGTTGATAAATAAGAAAACTAGTTATGTAAAATAATATTAAATTCTTAATTTGCTTTAAGGACATGTTATTCACTAATTATTTTTTATACAAAAATGAACTTCCAGTCAGAAACTAGAATTTACTAAAAACTTTGTTTAGTATATTAGTAAATAATGCCAGCTGTATGTGAACTGTCAACTATCTGATTTATATGTTGCTATTCTTCCTTTATTTTAGGTGTGGAAATTAAAACAACACACATATTTTGACTGGGGCTTTAATCAAGCAAATGCTAAAAAGGTATATTTATAATATTTATAAAGTATCTAAACATTGTTGTTAGGGAATTTAAACCATTTTCCTTTTTTAACCAGGGATCACTTAAGCCAGTCAGAGGAACAAGGCACAATACAAAAGACAGCAGTGTGAGAATCATTTCTGTTACTAAATATTCACCTGCTCTTTCCTGTGCCGTCCTGAGAGCCTCATTCCTGTCTGGTCAACTTACATCCATTAACTCATGTAGATAAAAGTTTCAGTCATTATGTTTTTTTGGAAAGAAGCTTTTCCTACTTATTTTGTCTAGAGATTCCTACTTAATTTCCTTTTTCCTGATAGGAATAATTCTACTGTGATATTTGCAAAAATGTTATAATAGTTCAATCTGTCATTTTATGTTTGCTTGATTATGCATTATGAGTTCATTTTGATCAATCTTGAACCTATATTAGACACTGTACTTTGAGATACGATACCATTTTTGTTTACATTTTTAACCATTACTGATTAAAATAAAATACTTGATTGTATAAAATGGGAAGGCAAAAGCTAGTAAATTACATCTGGAAGCCCAAAAGATACATCCTGAATGCGTCTCACACTCCTCCTAAGATGCCGTGGTGCAAATCATTTATACGTAGGAAGTGTTTACGTTTGGTGCAGTTGCGGAGACTGGTAATGGGAGAGTTCTCAGTCCAGAGAAAGTCAAGATGCCCAGAGTCAGGAGGCAGCAGGCTAAGGCTGTTTGGAAAGATGCAGGAGATAAAGTCTCTCTTACATACAGAGCAGGGAACAAATACCTCATTGCTGTTGAGGACTGTGTAATACAAAGTGATTTTATAGGTGTAATAATCAAGGATTTCCCATTTTTTATGGGGTAAAAGTAGTGGAGAGGAAGACCTCTTTTATCAGTGAACAAATCAGGGAGCGAACTATGAAAATAGGGGCAGAAACTTGATATTGATACAAAGTTAATTGATCAGTTGATACAAAGATTAATTTGTATCAATACAAGGTTTAATCAACTTTATATTAATACTTAACTCACAATCCCCAAATTTATCTAACAAATGCTAGACAGAGCAAGATCATTGGATACAGAAAACAAAGTATACTTTCATATATGTTTTTCTATGTGTCCATTCTAGCCAAAGGGAAATTCTTAGTTCTTACAGTGTGCTATTTTGTTTTGTGTTCTGAACAAATTTTCATTTAAACATTGAGAAAATGAAAATGTATGCAGGAAGAACCTCATAATTTTTGTCGTTGTTAATACCAATAGTTGTATCACTAGTCAAAGTCACAACCACTTGTGTGAATTTTTTTGAACCTGAAATGCAATAAGAATTTAAATTAGATAAGCTGGAATGAATAATAGAATTTAAATTAGATAAGCCGGTTCTTGATTTCAGTACCTGACCTGTGGCTAATTCAACCAGAATTTGAATCTAGATTAGTAAGACATTAAGATTACAATATGAGTTATAGTCCATGTCATCACAGTTTATGTTTACCATAATTGAAATGTTCCCTTTTTAAATTACTTGTGATGTTACATACATTTAACTTTTTGAAGTTTGAACAACAACAAAAAATTGACATTCAGGCACAGTAGTGGTCTATCTTGCCATGGGGGATAGATTTCTGTTTATAGAGATATTTATTTCTGTTTATAGAGTTATTGAGATTACTTCAAATTAAAAGCGTATTTGATAGAGATGCTACTGCTCGTGTGTGGGAGCCTGGAATTTGGAAGTCATTCTGTACATTATAAATGGAGTCTGAAATGTGAAGCTGTGTGTGTGTGCGTGCATCCAGGCATGCACATTACACATGGGCAACTGTGACCCAAGCTGGATGATCAGTAATGAGGCAAATATGACTTCTCTGAGGAATCAGAAAAGTCTTAAAGAGATGGGAAGAAATCCCTTTTTTTAGTTAGTGATAATAAATTTTAACACTAATAAAATATTTTAAACTCAAATATATTTTTATTCATTTAGGTATTAAAATTAACAAAATGAAATAGAGCTTTTATTTTCTTCTCAGGCAACTCTGTTATCTAAAATCTGTAAAACATAATTGGATTAAAGTTAAAAATCTAGCTTGTTTGGACCATAACATATATGTAGCAGAAAATATTTCCTCAAATTTAAGAGAAACTAATTTTCCTAAGTTTGTGGGAATTACTTTGTTGACATTTACTCCAAAACCAGCCATTAGTAAGCCTCGTCATGTGTTACCTTTACTTTTATGTGTGTTCATTTAAATAGGCCTTCTCCATGAACTTCCATTGCCATAACTATTATATTACATCACAAAGCTTTGTTATATGTTTAGAAAATGCATGTATATTTGTACATTTGAAATTTTCTGTTTTCTTTTTTTAACTTAAAAATGAGGGTGGCTGGGCGCGGTGGCTCACGCCTGTAATCCCAGCCTTTGGAAGGGCGAGGCAGGTGGGCTCACTTGAGGTCAGGAGTTCAAGATGAGCCTGGCCAACATAGTGAAACCCCGTCTCTTCTAAAAATACAAAAATTAGCCAGGCATGGTGGCATGTGCCTGTAGTCCCAGCTACTCAGATGGCTGAGGCAGAATAGCTTGAAACTGGGAGGTAGAGGTTGCAATGAGCCGAGATTGTGCCACTGCATTCCAGCCTGGGCAAGACTCCATCTCAAAAAAAGCAAAAACCGAAAAAGATATCAAAATAGTGCCTCTGACTCTCCACCCTAGTGATTTCAATTGAAAATAATATTTATTTTACTTTAGTCTTTCTTCCATTTGACTGATAAAATTGCTTGGATTTTTCTGACTTGACTTGCACAACTGAGGGATAGACAGAGAAACAGAAAAGGTCCTGGATAGCATGCAAGCATTTAGGTGTCCTTCAGATGTTGTTATAGCCAGGTATTTTCCCCTGAATGATCAGAATAACCTGGTGTACATCTGCCCAGAGAAAATCGTATCACCTAGACTTCAGGAAGGTTAAGTGCTAATAGATTTGAAGAGATTTTTTAAAATGTAATGGAAGTTTAAGGAGGAACTAGGCTGTCTGTACCGATGTGACATATTGTCCGTGCTGCCTTATGTTATTATTTATCTTGTTTGAATATGTGTTTTGCAGTTCTATTTATAAAAAAATAGCTGGGAACAGTGGTTCACACCTGTAATCCCAGCACTTAGGGACGCCGAGGGGGGCAGATCATGAGGTCAAGAAATCGAGACCATCCTGGCCAATATGGTGAAACCCTATCTCTACTAAAATACAAAAAAAATTATCCAGGCATGGTGGCTCGTGCCTATAGTCCCAGGAGACTGAGGCAGGGGAATCTCTTGAACCCGAGAAATGGAGATTGCAGTGAGCCAAGATCATGCCGCTGCACTCCAGCCTGGCAACAGAGCAAGACTCTGTCTCAAAACAAAACAAAACAGGCTGGGCGGAGTGGCTTATGCCTGCAATCCCAGCACTTTGGGAGGCCGAGGCAGGAGAATCTCTCGAGCATAGGAGTTCAAGACCAGCCTAGCCAACATGGCAAAACCCGTCTCTACTGAAAAACTATAAAAATTAATCAGGCGTGGTGGCATGTTTCTGTAATCCCAGAGACACAAGAATTGCTTGAACCCGGGAGGCGGAGACATGAGAACTGCTTGAACCCGGGAGGGGGAGGCTGCCGTGAGCCAAGGTCATGCCACTGCACTCCAGTCCAGCCTGGGTGACACAAGGAGACCCTGTCTCAAAAAAGCAAAAACCAAAAACCCCCACAGCAGCATCTTGCATCTTGCATCTCTGTAAACCCTAGGTCTAGTACAGTAGCTTGACAACAGCGGGCATGTAATAAATATCTGTTGATGATGATGATGATGGTAGAAGCTACAATATTAGGTAAATTCAGTGAGAGAATTCATGAAAGTTGGAAGTATCTAGTGAGTATTGGAACTAGGATGTCTGGGGCATTACAGTGATGAAGAAGAGAGGATGGAGATGAATAAGAACATGAAAAAGAAGAGACTACCGTATATAAGATAATGAGTTGCTTTTTGATTTTGATATTACATATTTTAGTTCTCTTTGTGTCACTTGACTTAAAAAGTGGGGTACAATTTAATATGTGACGGCACACAAAATGCAGTCTTAAGATTGTTAACTTTGAAGTCTCCGTTTTATTTGTGGCTTGCGAATATAGGATGGCATCTGATTTTTTGGATTATATTCTCTCTGATATCGTTAGCTACCTTCTTTTTGCTGCCATACTCAGGCCTGAACGTCTGACCTGAAATATTTCAAGAAGTGAGGAATGTTAGAAGGGATGTGTGTGAAATTTTCAGGGTATGGCAGTAGATGAGAGTTACTATGAGTGGTCTTAAACCAATTACTCATATATTCTGAATCGTGTATCAACTTCTGGAGATGTGGAAAGAGAGTAGAAGAATCACCTTAAAATTAATATTAGAGAGAATTGGACCAGACCCCGTGGCTCATGCCTGTAATCCCAGCACTCTGGGAGGCCAAGGTAGGCAGATCCCTTGAGGCCAGGAGTTTAAGACCAGCCTGGGCAACATAGCAAAACCCCATCTCTACCAAAAATGCAAAAATTAGCTGGGCTTGGTGGTGTGCGCCTATAGTCCCAGTTACTCGGGAGGCTGAGGCTGGAGAATCTCTTGAACCCAGGAGCTGGAGGTTGCAGTGAGCCAGGATCGTGCCATCGTACTCCAGCCTGGGCGACACAGTGAGACCCTGTCTCCAAAAGAAGGTGCAGAGAGAAGGAGAGAGAATTGATGGCTGTAGCCGAGTGCCTCTATTCATCAGTTGCTTGCTGTTAGTCATTTCTGAGGGGGTTTTGGGATGTGAAAGGGAACGAGACCTAGATAACATGCTTGAACATTTTTCAAATGAATACTATATTTTATAATAGAAATTTTAGTGGAAAATGAAGATAAATAAATCACTTAACATTTTGGCATATGTACAGCTTATCCCTAGATTCACTGATAACATTATTTTCTTCTGTTGGCATATGTTTTATGATCTGCTTTTTCACTTACTGTGTGGTTACTACTTCCCCGTGTCATTAAATAATCTATGTAATTTTTAATGACTGCATAGATTGTGTTCTATCCAGAAGATGTACTGTGGTTTAACCAGTCCCCTCCTATAGGGCATTTAGGTTGTTTTGAGTATTTTCTATTAATACAACATTGGGCATCTGTATAGATCAACCTTGCCACATAATTCTGATTATTTCCTTAGGAGAGAGTGCTAAAAAAAAAAAATGGACTTGCTGGTCAAACAATATACATATTTTTAAAGACTGTTGATAGATACAGCTAAATTTCTCTCTAGGAATTCTTTATTAAGATAATAATTATTTGGCCAGCCATGGTGGCTCATGCCTGTAATCCCAGTACTTTGAGAGGCTGAGGTGAGAGAATCCCTTGAGGCTAGGAGTTTAAGATCCCATCTCTACAAAAAGTAAAAAAAAAAAAGAAAAAATAGCCAGGCATGGTGGTACGCACACATAGTCACAGCTACTCACAGCTTTTCACAGCTGAGGCAGGAAGATCACTTGAGCCTAGGAGTTTGAGGTTACAGTGAGCTATGATCGTGTCGCTTTACTCCAACTTTGGTGACAGAGTGAGACCCTTTCTCAAAAATAAAAAAAGATTTTAAAAAGAAAGATGACTATGTTAGAATTCTAACTGTAGTCAAATTCTGTCCTACACCATTCTGACTGAACTCTGCAGTCCATAGTATGAAACTCAGCTCTGTAAACAGGGAGGAAACAGAAGGTTATTAGTAACTCACTAAGTACATAGTATCCTTTCAGCTAAAAAAGGGGAGCTTAAGGAGTACTATTGCAAATTACCCCTAATGTTCTAGTTGTCCAAATGCAAATTTTTATCAGTGTTTGTTAACATGAGATAGTGCTGTGTACCCTATGTGAAATATATTGATTATGTGATTTTGTTGTAGAGTTTCTATCAAAATGAAATTATGCAATTTGAATACTGAATTTTTTGCATATTGAAATGTTTACCCTTTCTTTTTACTTTTAGCCATATAAAGAAGATCCCTAACAGTCATTTCTCAACAATTATATAGTCAACTGATGTAACAATGGTACTAATATTGGGACGCAGACTAAACAGAGAGGATCTTGGGGTGCGTGATTCCCCAGCAACAAAGCGTAAAGTTTTTGAAATGGACCCCAAATCTCTGACAGGTCGTGAGTTTTTTGACTTCTCTTCAGGATCATCCCATGCTGAAAACATACTCCAGATATTTAATGAATTTCGAGATAGCCGCTTATTCACAGATGTTATCATTTGTGTGGAAGGAAAAGAGTTTCCTTGCCATAGAGCTGTGCTGTCAGCCTGTAGTAGCTACTTCAGAGCTATGTTTTGTAACGACCACAGGGAAAGCCGAGAAATGTTGGTTGAGATCAATGGTATTTTAGCTGAAGCTATGGAATGTTTTTTGCAGTATGTTTATACTGGAAAAGTAAAGATCACTACAGAGAATGTACAATATCTCTTTGAGACATCGAGCCTCTTTCAGATTAGTGTTCTCCGTGATGCATGTGCCAAGTTTTTAGAGGAGCAACTTGATCCTTGTAATTGCTTAGGAATCCAGCGCTTTGCTGATACCCATTCACTCAAAACACTCTTCACAAAATGCAAAAATTTTGCATTACAGACTTTTGAGGATGTGTCCCAGCATGAAGAATTTCTTGAGCTTGACAAAGATGAACTTATTGATTATATTTGTAGTGACGAACTTGTTATTGGTAAAGAGGAGATGGTTTTTGAAGCCGTCATGCGTTGGGTCTATCGTGCAGTTGATCTGAGAAGACCACTGTTACATGAGCTCCTGACACATGTGAGACTCCCTCTGCTGCATCCCAACTACTTTGTTCAAACAGTTGAAGTGGACCAATTGATCCAGAATTCTCCCGAGTGTTATCAGTTGTTGCATGAAGCAAGGCGGTACCACATACTTGGGAATGAAATGATGTCCCCAAGGACAAGGCCACGCAGGTGAGAAGACTTTTCAAATATTATTAACAAAAGTTTTTAATATATCTTTAAACCTCCTGAATGCAATCTCAGTGTAGTATGCACTATTTACCTGTGGCTTTATATAATTTTAGATTTATTTTGGATTGTGTAAATCTCTCCTGGTGAATTCTAGATTCGACATTTTTTGTTATTGTCATTCTGTGCTATCAAACAGTGTAGCAAAGGGTCTTTGCAACTGTGCATATTTCAACATGTTTCTACGAATTTCTCTTAACTTTTGTAGGGCCCCAAACCATTTCACTGTTCTTTCCAAAGAGTCTTTGGATACAGGGTAGTTAAGACTTTAGTAGGCTCTCTTGGACTGCCTCTACTTAAAAAATCAATTTGCTCCTGGGCACAGGGGCTCACACCTGTAATCCCAGTACTTTGGGAGGCCAAAGTGGAGGAGTGCTTGAGCTCAGGAGTTCAAGACCAGCCTGGGTACCATAGCAAGACCTCATCTCTACTAAAAATAATTAGCCAGGCATGGTGGCATGTACCTGTAGTCCCAGTTACTCAGGAGGCTGAGGTGAGAGGATTGCTTTAGCCCAGGAATTTGAGGCTGCTGTGATCCATGCTTTTGCTGCTTTCCAGCCTGGGCAACAGGGTGAAAGTCTGTCTCAAAAAAAAAAAAATATTTACACATCTGTAGACTGACCTTTGTCCTAACACAGAAACATGAAATATAGAGGTGAAGTAAATGAGCTGGTATACATTGAGTGAATTCTCAGATGTAAAATCCAGGCCTCAAATCTTATTTAATTGCCACAGTTATTATATTTAATGTCAACCTCAATTTTAAAGTATTTTTTCTGAATGTGAAAATTATCGTTATAAAGAATTTGGAAAATGCGTTTAGGGGGTAGAATGCAGTTAAATACTGTAGTATATTTGTGTCTTCTTACAATATATTATTTCTATAAAACACCTATAGATTTTAATTCATAAACTATAGAAAAATAATCACCATGCCTTAATAGTGGAAGGAATACTGTTAATTGTACTTTATTGTGAATAAGCAAGAAATGCCTGTTGAGAAATATTACGGTAAATTATCCCTTTAATATTTTTCTAACAAAGGTAATGATGCTGTTGATTTTTTTTAAATTGTGGTAAAAAAATAAAATTTACTGTCTTAATCATTTTTAATTATACAGTTCAGTAATGTTAAGTATATTTACATTGTTGTGAAATTAGTATTTTTATTAGTTTATTGGTTTATTATTAAGCCATCTCCATTTTCTTTCTGTGAATTTACTGTAGCATCTCACAAACCACATTTTTACCTTAAATTTTGACTATCATTGTTTTGGAATATGATTAAAATTCAGCATATTGTGAAACACCTTGTTTTTGTTTTTGTTTTTGTTTTTTGAGACAGAGTCTCACTCTGTCACCCGGTGCCAGGCTGGAGTGCAGTGGCGCGACCTTGGCTCACTGCAACCTCTGCCTCCCGGGTTCAAGCAATTCTCCTGCCTCAGCCTCCCGAGTAGCTGGGACTACAGCTGCGTGCCACCACGCCCAGCTAATTTTTTTGTATTTTTAGTAGAGACGGGGTTTCACCATGTTGGCCAGGATGGTCTCGATCTCTTGACCTCGTGATCCACCCACCTCAGCCTCCCAAAGTGCTGGGATTACAGGCGTGAGCCACTGCGCCCAGCCAACACCTTGTTTTTAAAATTTATACTAGTTTGAATATAGCAAGATTTAATATATTTCCTCATACGTAAAATGAGAATGATGATCAACTATTTACATCACAGATTTTGCCACTGGACCAGCATAATGCTTGGCACATTGAAAGTGCTTAATGACTATTAGCTATTATTATTATTTTTAGCTATTATTATTTATACAGTATAATGTAGGCCTGCCTCACTTTAAGAAAACTCCAGTACCTGAAAGTCTGAACTTTTTATAAATTAGATATACTATTGGATAACTATTATTACAAAAAACACAATATTTATTTGTAAAGGTAAGAGGACTTTTTTCTTCAAAGTTAGTTGACTTTAGTTAAAATTAATTGTTTTGAAAGAAGTAAATGTGTAAAACATTTTTATTGCTAGTCTTTTAACAAAGGACAGAAAACATAAAATCTCAATCTATAAATATACTGATTTTAAGTTCTTTTTTTTTTCTTTAAGGATCATTAAGACCCTGAGCTGAGCTTAAGAATGTAGAAAGAGCAAGGTTCCGGAATGTATTAAGAAAACTAAACAGCTTCAGAGCTGTGTGATTATTAGCTCTTCAAGAACTTTGTGGGCACACAGTATCCCTCTAAAGGAAAAATCACTCCTTTTTCCAAGACAAATGCCCCTGTAGCAGACAGAATGGTCTGAGGTCAGATGGGGCTATTAATACCCAGCCTGCAGAGTAGGAACCAAGGATTATATATTGTAAAATCAAGATAAGTCATTTCTTACTAATCTTTGTAAAGACGTAACCTGAATGCAATCAGATTGCAGCCTAAGGGATCCATCACTCCTTTAAAGAGACACTTGTCCTAATTTACTGAATTATTTGATTTCCAAAAATGTATTTTATACCGTTTTTCAGGGAACAAATGTATTTCCACAGTGAAACATCTGTTTATAAATTGCAGTATCACCTTTCTTTAGGAGACAAGTATAAAAATCAAACTATAGTTTACTGAAATTGCAGACTCTTAAAAATATAAGAGCAGATATTTATTTATTTTATGTGGGCATTACATGAGGAATCCTTTATTTTATAACTCTGCCATCACCTTCTGTCCTTTACATCTAACTTTCACTTATCTGTTACTGCGTGTTAGCATTATTCACCAGGAATTTCATTATCTGAACAATGTGTATTATTTGTACAGGTTCTCATCTTTCTGAGAAACTCCAAACTTCTTTGAAAGAGGAGTGATGTCTCCACTTCTTCAACAGCAGTTCATTCCTCTGACTTCTGCTCCAGTCACCTCTACTGAAACTCCTCTCAATCAGGTCATCACTGACCTTCTATGTGTTATTTGCTGGCCTCTCTTCAGTCTTTATCCAGCTTGAGCTCTTTCGAATTTGATGTTATTAATTACCTCATCCATCTTGAAGTGCCTCCATTGGCTTCTGGAATGCCATTCCCCTCATGGTCCTCCTATTTCTCCAGTTTACTCTTTTTCAACTTAATTGTTCTTACTCCTACCTCTAGTCTGAAATATTATCTGCATGATTCACATCTCTTTGTCTTCCCTTATGTACTTGCCTAGGTGACCTTATCTCATCTATTTTCATGGTTTTAATTACCGTGCATACTGTTGACTACCAAACCAGCCCAGAATTTTCTCTTTTATTCATTCATTCATTCATTCATTCATTCATATTCCTTTTTCAAATTTTATGTTTTATTTATTTTTTATTGTATGTATACATTTCTTTTTAAATTTTTACGTATGTTTTTTACTTGACTGTGCATCTTTTTAAAATAACAGGCAAAATAACATTAGCACACTTAATGATAATTTGTCTCATCTAATACCCAATCCATTTTCAGACTCCCCCAGTCTTCCAAACTGCTCTTTAATAAGCCTGGATCCAGTCTGGGATAACTCATATTTGGTTATTTCTATGAAATCTCTTTTACTTCAAAACGGTTTCTTTTTCATGATTCTGATTTGTCAATGGGGAAATTGTCCAGGAAAATATTCTGCCTTTTGGATCAGTCTCACTGCTTCCTTCTGGCATCATTTAGCTGCGTTTCCTGCGAACTGGAAGTTGGCTCCACGAGCTTCAGTTTGATGAATATAAGTTAAATATTTGTAGCTAGAATTAATCCTATGTAATGTGTATATTATATTGCCTCATATTAGGAGTCACAGTGTATCTGGGTGTCCCACCGTTACTGATGCAGAGATGAACTCTGGTTTAGGCTGGTGGCAGTCTAATCCCTCCGACGTACGGTTAAGTTATACTCTCCATATCAGCCAGTGTTCCTTTAATATCTGTTCTGTGCCAAGTATTGTCCGGAGCTCAACCCATAATAGAAATTCTCCCTCTATACCCACATGTCTCTTAGATGACAGAGAAAACCCGAAAACTCATATTGAAAACAGCGTGGTGGTATTTTCCCAGAAAGAGGACATAGGCCAGTTTAAGAGTGTGAAAGCTTTGATAATCTGCCCTGCCAGTTGTAAACCCTTACGCGTGTGGAAAAAATAGTAGAGACTAATCACAGAAGGAGTAAAGTGTAGAAACAATGGTTATAGGCCAGGCGCAGTGGCTCACACCTGTAATCAAGCGCTTTGGGAGTCTGGGGCATGAGGATTACTTGAGCCCAGAAGTTCAAGACCAGCCTGGGCAACATAGTGTCACTCTGTTAATACAGAAAAAAAAAAATTAGCCAGGCATTGTGGCATGCACCTGTAGTCCCAACTACTTGGGAGGCTGAGGCAGGAGGATCACTTGAGCCCAGGATTTTGAGGTCACAGTGAGCAGGCCACTGCATTCTAGCCTGGGCAGCAGAGCAGTACCCTGACTCAAAAAAAATTGATTAATTAAAATTTTTAAGATAGACATTCTGCAAAAGTAATGATACTATATAAGACTGTACTACATCCTCTGCCTTTATTCAGAGTACCCTTAGCATCTTTTTTTTTTTTCTGAGACAGGGTCTCACTCTGTCACCCAGACTGGAGTGTAGTGGCACCATAATGGCTCACTGCAGCCTCCAGTTCCTAGGCTCAGGTGATTCTCCCACCTCAAACTCCCAAGTAGCTGGGACTACAGGCATGCATCACCATCCCCGGCTTATTTTTTGTAGAAATGGGGTTTCCCATATTGCTCAGGCTGGTCCCTGACTCCTGGGCTCAAGAGATCCTCCCACCTCAGCTTCCCAAAGTGCTAGGATTGCTGGCATGAGTCACTATGCCAAGCTGCCCTTAGCATTCTTAATTTCCTCTCTTTCCTGCTTTCTTCCTTCGGCCCTCTTCCTGAGTCCCCAGCATGATTTGGAAACTGGTTTCTAGGTCAAAAATTTAATTTTAGTGTGGAAAACATTTGAGGTAAAAAGAGTTCATGTTGATACATGCATGTTTGGGCTCAGGAGTACTTTTGAACTCTATAGAGAATTAATATGGTAGCTACCTTAAGCAGGTCTTAAATTTCATCTAATAAATCTTTGAGTTACCTCTATGTGCCATCTCACTATGCTGCGTGCTAGGCTTCAACCCTGTTCATCTGGAGAAAAGGAACTTAACTTTTCTGCTTGTGATGGGCCTCTCTGCCCTACTCTCATCCCAACTCATGAATCAACTGTGGTATTTATGGCCTCTGACTGATGTTTCACATTCCTGACTATTGTTTAACAATCTGATTCTGATCTTTAGTCCACCTGATTACCGTTTTTTGCCCCTGCTTTTCTCTAAATACTGATTTCCGTATTTCCCACACCAGCCTAAATACCACACTTTTAAACTCACGATTGCTTGGCAGTGTGGTTCTGATGCTGCTGCTTTTGCATCCTGTTTTGAGCCACGTCATTGCTACGTACCATGATGATTCACTGGAAAGAGTCATTTTCCCTGATAGATGCTAGTTTTCCATTTTTGTAGGCCTGGACTGCCTACAAAATGAGGTTCCCAAGAGGACACATGGATGATATTAAACTGGGCAAGTGTCTTCTGATATATTGACCATACACGGCAAGTTGTTCATGTCTATGAAAAAACTGATGCCCTTTGCCAAACTCCACTGAGCAATAGAGACAGCTAAGGCTTAATAAGTTCATCATTTTGAGGTTGGAATCAGCCATTAATTAAGTACTTGTCTCTTCTAATATTTTCTACTATCTCTTACCTGATAATCAGTTACTATATAATGAATCTAGGAATCTAATTGCCATAATGAGGGCAAGGCTCAAGTTCCTGTTGAAAACAAATGAGAAGACCAAGGGAGTTCTAAATATATTTTTTTCTTAAGAAATAGTGTTTTGGTCTGATGCGGCGGCTCACGCCTGTAATCCCAACACTTTGGGAGGCCGAGGTGGGCAGATCATGAGGTCAGGAGTTCGAGACCAGCCTAGCCAACATGGTGAAACCCCATCTCTACCTAAAATACAAAAATCATCTGGGCGTGGTGGAGGGCATCTGGGGAGGCTGAGGCTGGAGAATCACTTGAACCCAGGACACAGGTTGCAGTGATCTTAGATTGCACCATTGCACTCTAGCCTGGGTGGCAGAGCAAGATTCATCTCAAAAAAAAAAAAAAAAAAAGAAAGAAAGAAATATTCTTTGTATAGTTGTGTGTGTATGCCTCCCTACTTCTTTTACACAGATAGTGGGATATAGCACTCACATTTTTCTACACCTTGCATTTCCTACTTAAAAGTATCTTGAAAATTGTTGTATATCATCACATAGAGATCTCATTATTAATACCATTATAGAAAATTTCAAACTTGTTCTTTTGAAAGAGCTATATAGTGTCCTATTTATGGATATACCATAATTTATTTAATCCATCTCCTTATGGATACTTAGAGGTTGCTTCTAATTCACTTTTTTTGCCATTGCAAACGATACTCAGTGAATATTCTTGTACATTGTCTTTGCATGCATATACTGTTATTACAGTTTGAATTACTAGAAGTAGAATTGCTCAGTCATAGGATATGTGCATTTTTAATCTCTACAGGTATTATAAAAATTGCTTTTCAATTTATACTTCAACAAAAATATGAAAGTGCCTATTTCTGCACTTCTTTGCCGATGTAGTTTATATTAGTTTTTGTAAATCTTTGCTACTCTGGAAAGTCAAAGTGGGGGTATCTCATAATTTTTACTCAACTTCCTTTCCTTTTCCTTCCTTTCTTTCCTTTCTTTTCTTTCTCACTCTCTCTTTCTCTCTTTCTTTCTCTTTTTTTTTTTTTTTTTCAGGTTCTCGCTCTGGTCATCCAAGCTAGAGTGTAGTGACACAATTGTACCTCACTGCAGCCTCGATCTCTCAGACTCCAGCAACCTACTTGCCTCAGCCTCCTGAGTAGCTGGAACTACAGGCGCGGGTCACCATGCTAATTATTATTTATTTATTATAGAGACAGGGTCTCACTTTGTTTCCCATGCTGGTCTCAAACTCCTGGGCTCAAGTGATCCTCCTACCTTGGTCTCCCAAAGTGTGCATTTTTTTTTTTTAGTGTAGAAGGTTCATCATCTTTTCCTGAGTTAGCCATTGGTAGGTTGTTGGTTTTATCTGCACCCCATTGAACTCTAACGTATCCAGATTCTGATTGCAAATAGAAACAAACTCACCAGCACAAGCATAAAAGGGAAATTTATCAAAAGGATACCGAAGGCTGGGTACGGTGGCTCACACCTGTAATCCCAGCACTTTGGGAGGCTGAGGTGGGTGGGGATCACTTGAGGTCAGGAGTTCGATCCAGCCTGGCCAACGTGGCGAAACCCTGTCTCTACTAAAAATACAAAAATTAGCTGGGCGTGGTGGCTTATGCCTATAATCCCAGCTGCTCTGGAGGCTGAGGCAGGAGAATGGCTTGAACCCTGGAGGCGGAGATTGCAAGATCATGCCACTGCACTCCAGCCTGGGCAACAGAGTGAGACTCCATCTCACCACCAACAACAAAAAAGATTCAAGAATCAGTGTCTTGTAGAACCTAAGAGCAAAAATTCAATAGGACCTCAAAGAAAACTAGGACAGGCTACTGAAAAGCCATCAGAAGCCAAGCTGTGCCTCCTCTCTACCTCTTGCCTCTGCTTTTCTCTGCATGTTTGCTTCATTCTCTCCCATTAGTCTGACAGAATATGATCACTCATGGGTTTGGGGTTGACATATTACAAGTTCAGGCAGCCAGAGAAAATGAATCTCTCTTTCCCTTGGGGAGACATAATCTCTAACTTAGCCAGACAATATTTTCTGGACATTTACCTATTGTCATGGGAGCAGAATCATGTAGCAGAAATGTGGTCACTGAAAATCCCATCCCGTGCTAGGTTGAGGAGATGCCCAGTAGTAAACATTAATACTAAGGTGTGTGTGGTTTTTTTCTTTTGTTCTTTCTTAACTTGTGGGAGGGTGGGGAAGGAGCAATTTATATATTAATTGGAGAAAATTTAGAGAATGGAAGAAGCAATAAATATTACCCATATTTTCACCTTGAAGGGGTAACATTGTAAACCTTTGGCGTTTCTCTTCTTTTTGTTGAGACAGGGTCTCCCTCTGTTACCCAGGCTAGAGTACAGTGGTGCAGTCATGGCTCATTGCAGCTTAGACCTCCCTGGCTCAAGCATTTTTCCACCCCAGCCTCCTGAGTAACTGGGTCTATAGGCACATGCCACCATGCCTGACTAATTTTTGTATTTTTTATAGAGACAGGATCTCACTCAGGTGCTCAGGCTGGTCTCAAACCCCTTGGCTCAAGCGATCCTCCTCCTGTTTTAGCCTACCAAAGTATATTCTCTCTTTTTTTCTATATGAATTTATTATTTTATTTACAGGGTTGTAATCTATTTCATAGTCTGTTTTTACCAGTTACTATATAGTAAATGTCTTTCCATGACATGAAGTCTACTACAATATTCTGTAACCCACCCACTCCAACATTTGTTTTTAACTTTCTACCATTAAGTAGGATGAGTATCTTTGTGGCTACATATTTCAGCATGTCTATGATTAGTTTCTAATGATACATTCTTAGATAATTGCTGATTTGAAAAGTTGGCATTTGAGTCTTTTGGTCAGTACAGACATTTTCTTATAGAAGCAGTCCCACCCACTGCAGCTTCAGGGGGAAGCCTTACCACACGAATTGATACCTGTGTCCTCACCAGGTTTAAAAGCTCTAAGGCTTGTGGCTGGTATAAGCATCTAATGGGGCCATTTATATTGGTGAATTCTCCATGATCTGGTGATTCCTCTAGGCTCAGGAACTTTTTCTTTTTCTACAGTAAGACTAGATCAGACTATTAGAGGCAGATTTAACATTAAGTATGACAGACCCATTAACTCATCTCCTAGTCTATATATATCTGTTTGCAGTAAGAAATGGAATTAACAAGCAGGCTATATATTTTAAGTCAATCTTCCCAGTAATATTCTCTTACTATGGACAAGTCACTACATGGGAAGCCAAAATTTTCAAAGGTGATTTGGCAAGCATGGAATTCAAACAGAGTTTGTAAACCTTTAGAACTGAAGTCCCTCAGCTAGTATAGCTTGAGGAAGTCTCACCCACCATGAAAATATTCCTGTCAAAAAACCAATAATATTCAAGGTAGCCTAGCTTAGATTGTCTCTCCCTTAGGTAATAACTTGAATGGGCGCAGCAAATGTTTGCCTCTATGGTTATCGTCTACTCTTTGATTGATTTCTTCATTTATTTATTGCTTCTACAGCTGACCGATCCCTTCTGTTGGTACATAATTTTTTCTTGAGCTAAATTAATACATTGTGTTTGGTAACTGGCATATCTTACAGACTAGGGAACCATTCTGTCTCTTTAAGGCTTAAAGTCTCAAATGTCTATTTTAGTTCATTATTTTGGTTTGATGGTTTGATTTTTAGGTATTTCTGGGTTTTAGAATGGTGAACAGACTGTATCACTAATATCTCTCCCTTCTCCTTTCCAATTTCTTACTACATGAAACACTTCCTTTCCTTTCGTATATGTTTAAAAATATATATATTCAGATGTTCTTATTAGCCAGGATCACTTTTCAACCTTTTTTTTTTCTTTTTGTGGCTGTCCACATGTCTAGCATATTTGGCATTATAAGTAGGTCTGTTATTTCAGCCAGCAATTCCTCGATTTCACCTTTTGAGATTTTTAAACTGAATCCAGTAATTATTACATTTTAAATTTTGGTTTAGAAAATCCTGTTAATTTTTTTTTTCAAGATGGAGTCTTGCTATGTCACCCAGGTTGGAATGCAGTGGCACAATCTCAGTTCACTGCAACCTCCACCTCCTGGGTTCAAGCAATTCTTCTGCCTCAGCCTCCCAAGTAGCTGTGATTACAGGTGCCCACCACCATGCCGGGCTAATTTTTGTATTCTTAGTAGAGACAAGGGTTCACCAGGTTGGCCAGGCTGGTCTTGAACTCTTGACCTCTTGATCTGCCCACCTTGGCCTCCAAAGTGCTGGGATTACAGGCGTGAGCTACTGTGCCCAGCCCTATCCTGTGGATTTATAATTACTTTATTTTTAACATAAATAAAAGAATATGAACTTTTAATTTGATATTTTCTCTAATGATAAAAGAAGGTAATTTTTTAAAAAATGTATTACCATTATAAAAAGAATAATTTGGTCATCACACTTTAATAGAAGCAAATGGTGAGAATTAATACTAAAGTAGCAAATAATTATTATTGCATCATAGCAGAAAATCAGATTTCTTACTTTAAAGAATTAATGAGGCTGGGCACGGTGACGCATGCCTGTAATCTTCATGCTTTGTGAGGCCAAGGCAGGAGAATGGCTTGAGCGCATCAGTTTGAGACCCGCCTGGGCAACATTGTGAGACCCTGTCTCTACAAAAAAAAAAAATTTAATTCACTGGTTGTGGTGGCATGCGCCTGTAGTCCCAACTACTTGGGAGGCTGAGGTGAGAGGATCACTTCAGCCAGGAGTTGGAGTTGCAGTGAGCTACCATCTTGCCACTGCACTCCAGCCTTGGCAACAGAGTAAGACCCTGTCTCTATTGAAAAAAAAAAAGGAATTAATGAAATAGAGTGACATGACATTTACTCTAGAAATAGATGACATGGGTATCCAGCATTTTATTTATGCTACACTAACATCTTGCCTGCCATTTTGTTTTACTTGCCATCATCAGCTGGAGTAACCTATTTCCTTTAAGGCCATCAGCTCTCTACCTGAGATAAGTATTTCTCCAAGTTCGAGAAATAATGCTTTTATTGGGTTAACAGCCTCTAATGAGAATATCAGATATGTCTAATTAAGCTAAAAGCCATTTGGTTGCAAATAGGATATTTAATACAGGCAAAACTACTAGCTTGCTAATTCTTTCAGGTAAATGCACGTTCTAGTAGACATTGAAGTTACCCTTTATTTATTGGGACTAAATGTCTTGGCAATTAGCTTTTTGTGCTGTTTTCCCTTTCTGTTTCAAAGTACAAAAACAGATAATCTATGTCTATTGGGCTAGGAAATCTTGAAAAAGGCAAGCAAGTTCACGCAAAGGGGAAGTATAAAACAGGTAAAGTGCAATAGGGATAGGATAAAACAGAATCCTACGATATATAATCATTACTCTGGATTTTATGTTAGAACAATTAGAAGTGATTCAACTTCAGTGACTTGCAGTGTTTGTTTCATTGATCAAAAAGTAAGATTTTGAGGAATATCACCTTTTTTGAGGATTTTTCTTAGATTTTAAGTGTGTCTTAGGAAATGATACTTCTGTGGAAAAAATGATAAGTCAGTAGTTATACTACTGAAGTATCTGGTGCTGTGCTGTCTTTATTTTTAATATTTTTGTTTTGGAATTACTTGGAAAATAGTCAATATTACTGATCATATTTAGGTCCTTCTGTTAATGTTTTACTAAATGCTAGGTAAAAGTTATATAATTTCCTGGATTCCTAAAAGTAGTTTTTATTGCATGTATGGAGAAAATTCTTTTTCTCCCATGTGTATTTCTGTTTTTATAATGGAAAAAGTATGCCTGGTATAGACTAGGTAAGCGATTCAGTTAGTTGACATAGCTCTGAGTAAAAGAGACATAGCTAAAATAGCCCTGTTAAAAGAGACATGGCCAATATTGCTTGTTTTTTCCTACTGTAATTGCGTAACAGCACACAGACTAAAATTACAAATCACTGTTCTGATGTGGGTTTTTTTTCCCCTCTGTATTTAAGTAAGAGAAGAAGGATCATTGGCATTTTTCTTTGTGAGACTTGACTTGTAGCAACCATAAGCTGTAACTATAAAATGTTTAGATTTAGTTTGTGAAAAATATAAAAGCTAAAGAATTTTAAAATTCCTAAACTGTCAATTGAACTTTGTGAACAAAAAAAAATCGTGGATAAGCTTTTGGTTATTCCTGTGTCTGTTTTAAATTTGAACTACAAAATCAGAGAAGCCAATGATTAACATAATCATTAGAATTCTTCTAGTGGTGTTAAAAGCTGTTGTGCATTCTAAAAATAGCTCAGGCTCATTATTGGTTTGGAAATGATGGAAATGGGGAAGCCACGCAATTCAGAGACAACTATCTTTAACATTTTGGTATATTCTTTCTAGACACATTTTTTAGATAGCATTAAACATACCTAATGGACAATTTTTCATCTTGCTTTTCTCCTTTAACATTCTTTGTTATAAACTCTGTTAGTCTTTTTAGTGATCGTCCAACATTTTGAGTTGGATTACCTTAATTTACTTCACTTGGTATTTTAAAAATTAATTTCTGAACAAGTACATATACATATTTCTTTAAAGGATACTTGGATTATACTATGAATTAGTTTTTTTAGAACTAGCAAGCAGATGAAAAAGCATCATTTTCCTACATTTAGAAAAAATACATTATTTTACCTTGGATGGTTATGCGTATCTGAATTACTGCAAAACTGCATTTGGAAGTCATCCTTAATATTACCAGGGCTCTGATTGGGTTAGATAGGATCTTTGGGCTGCTTTACAATTTTCAGGTCAAAACCAATAGGAAAAAATACCAACAGAAATTTTCTGTGGAATAATGATATCACTAGATCCCCTGTAAATGTTCTCAAAGTAAGTAATTTCCAGCCTGTACTGTTTGGCACATGCACAGAGAAGGTACTTCCCTGTTTATAATATTATGTGGTTTGATTTTAGAGTTTTAAGAAGAAATCTTGAGTGTATTTTAATGTAATATTATTTATGTACTCTAATAATTATTATTTTAGGTCCACTGGCTATTCTGAGGTAATAGTTGTCGTTGGAGGATGTGAGCGAGTTGGTGGATTTAATCTTCCATACACTGAGTGCTATGATCCTGTAACAGGAGAATGGAAGTCTTTGGCTAAGCTTCCAGAATTTACCAAATCAGAGTATGCAGTCTGTGCTCTAAGGAATGACATTCTTGTTTCAGGTAAATACAGAATTATTACAGTAGCTACTTTTAATTTGGACACAGCTTTGTTATTTTAAACAATGACAGTGTCTTAAAATAGTGAAATGTGAATACTTGCACTTTAGGGAGATCAGTTTACAACAAATAAAACCAAGAATGACTTTTTGCTCTTATAAACAAGTACAAGGCTGGGCACGGTGGCTCATGCCTGTAATCCCAGCACCTTGGGAGGCCGAGGCGGGCTGATCACCAGGTCAGGAGATGGAGACCATCCTGGCCAACATAGTGAAACCCCGTCTCTACTAAAAATACAGAAGTTAGCCGGGTATGGTGAGGCGTGCTTATAGTCCCAGCTAATTGGGAGGCTGAGGCAAGAGAATCGCTTGGACCCAGGAGGTAGAGGTTGCAGGGAGCTGAGATTGGGCCACTGCACTCCAGCCTGGCAACAGAGCGAGACTCTGTCTCAAAAAATAAAAAAATAAAAAAAATAAACAAGTGTAAAACGACATAGAATGATTTACAAAAGATCCACCAGAAAATGCTTTTAATCATGTCATATTCTAAATGCTCTGAAATGTATGTAGAATATGCTATAATTTTTTAAACTTTACCTCTTTACTTTGCAAAGTACTCATAGAATTAAGCATCTCTAATTCACCCATGTTTTCTGAAATTCTGCCCAAAGTTTATGAAATAAGATTTGTTTTAAAATTCTTAACTTGAACTTCTTTATGATATGTCATATATTACCTTTAAAATTAGACAGACAATAAAATGACAGACTTATACAAAGTATAACTATAGTATCTATGGTAGGAAGTCTATTAATTGGTAAAATAATTGTATCAGCTTTGCAGATTATTATATATATTATCCATACTGATAAATATAACAATACGTACTTTTTTACAATAATATGCTTTTTGAAAAATGGGTGATTTAAAAAAAATACTTTCAGAATAATACCATTATTTGGGTGCTTCCGATGTCTTACTCTTAAATTAACAATCTTTTATGTTTGTAAAATTCACATCCTGTATTTTATTATTTTGGATCTATAATTATCACTTATCAAGATAACAATTGGCAAAGTTTAAATTTACTCTGTAGAATTATTTCCATTATACTTCAAGAGGTTTTCGTTTTACTTGTTGAGCTGAATTCTCAAATTCTTGAATTAGGTGAATGCTATGTTTTCTTTACCTATGCCTTGGTGGCATAGATCTCTGGTGACAGCTATATCGTGATAAGTTATTATGTGTGTATTGTTTTGCATTTAAAGGTGGAAGAATCAACAGCCGTGATGTCTGGATTTATAACTCACAGTTAAATATTTGGATCAGAGTCGCCTCTCTCAATAAAGGCAGATGGCGTCACAAAATGGCTGTCCTCCTTGGTAAAGTAAGAGAAACCACTTTTTATTACTATTGCTGGTACATTTCCAAAGTAAATACCACAGCTGAATTTTTTATTTTACTCTCCCTCTGGGTATTTTGGATTCAAATTATATTTCCTTCCATTTCTAACCTCAATAGATAAACCAAAGATATAAACAATATGACACTGTACTTTTGAATGGATATTTTGTTCTCCTAATTTGGAATTCATGGCAGTGCAGCACATTTCTCTTCTCATGCACCATTGGAGTCCAAATGCCTAAGAAGCATTGGAAAATAAAGGAGTTACACCAGATACAGACAGCCCAACTTCTAAGCCAAGCAGTTTGTTTTCTTTTTACTAACTTTGCCAGTCAGGCAGAGATATATTTGTCCCAAGTGATGTTACTTTCTCTTTTTTATTTTAAATAAATAGATAAACTCACTAACATTTTTAAAGAAAACTACTCTTGACTGCAGCTGTTGGTTATTATAAACAATACATTATTTGGGTTCTGAACCATTTACTGTCTTTAGGAACCTGAGAATCAAACTTTATTTTTCTTTTTGAAACAGGGTCTCTCACTCTGTCACCCAGGCTGGAATGCAGTGGCATCATCTCAGCTCACTGCAACCTCTGCCTCCTGGGTTCAAGCTGTTCTTCTGCCTCAGCCACTTGAGTAGCTGGGATTACAGGTGCACGCCACCATACCCATATTTTTATATTTTTAGTAGAGATGGTGTTTCACCATGTTGGCCAGGCTGGTTTCCAACTCTTGATCTCAAGTGATCTCCCACCTCAGCCTCCCAGAGTGCTGGGATTATAGGCATGAGCCACCACACCTAGCAGTTTCCAAACTTTAAAAGCAACTACAGGTGGAGTTTCCAAACTGCTTGGAACCAAAAGTGTTTCTGATTTTGGTTTTTTTGTTTGTTTGTTTTTTTAGGCAGGTTCTCATTCTGTTGTCCTGGCTAGAATATAGTGATGCCATCACTACTCACTGCAGCCTTGACCTCCTGGACCCAAACTATCCTCCCACATCAGCCTCCCAAGTACCCATGGCCACAGGTGCACACTACCACGCCTGGCTAATTTAGTATTTTTTGTAGAGATGGGATTTCTCCATATTGCCCAGGCTGGTCTTGAACTCCTGGACTCAAGTGGTCTGCCTGCCTCAGCCTCCCAAAGTGCTGGGATTACAGGCATGAGCCACTGCAAAACGGGCCAAATATTTTGGATTTTTTTTTTCATATTTTGGAGTATTTTCTATTGTATTAGTTGAGCATCCCAAATCAAAAAATCCAAAATTTGAATCGTTCCAGTAAGCACTTCCTTTGAGCATTCATGTCATCACTCATAAAGTTTCAGATTTGGAGCATTTTGGATTTCAGATTTTAAGATTTGGAAAGTTCAACTTGTATACTCTCTTTTAAAAAGTCATATCTTATATAAATATTTATTACAGAACAGATGAAAGTACAGCAGTTATACCAAAGATTATCTTGTAGAGTCTTTAGTTTCTCCCTACGCGTCTCCATCTACTTCTCCAAAACCACCTAAAATTAATGAAAAAATAAAAGCAGCGTACTTGCTTTCGCACATGTCTTTGACTGATCCCCTAGCACTCCCTTCTAAAAAGATTGTTGGACTGGGCGTGGTGGCTCACGCCTGTAATCCCAGCACTTTGGGATGCCCAGGTGGGTGGATCATGAGGTCAGGAGATTGAGACCATCCTGGCCAACACGGTGAAACCTGTCTCCACTTAAAACACAAAGAGTTAGCCGGGCATGATGGCAGCTACTCTGGAGTCTGAGGCAGGAGAATCGCTTGAACCTGGGAGGCGGAGGTGGCAGTGAACCGAGATCGCGCCACTGCACTCCAGCCTGGGCAACAGAGCGAGACTCTGTCTCAAAAATTAAGTAAATAAATAAAATAAAAATAAAATAAAAAGATTGCTGTCTCATAGGCCCTCCTATGAACACAGTTAAGTGTACCACCAATAAAAAAAACAAAGCTCTAGTTGAAACGGAAATGGTGACCAGGAACCCTTTTTGATCAGCCTCTTATTAGTCCTCCTTCCTCTCTTTCCCCACATGGGTTTCTTCAAACCTCTCTACTACAGACAGGGGTCTGCAACCCCGGGGCTGCAGATAAGTACCAGTCAGTGTTCTGTTAGGAGCCTAATTGCACTGAGCGAGTTTTACTGGTTCAGCTCCACCTTCTGTCAGATCAGCGCGCAAGATTCTCATAGGAGCATGAACTGCACGTACGAGGGATATCTAGGTTGTGGCCTCTTATGAGAATCTAATGTCTGGTGATCTGAGGTGGAAAAGTTTCATCCCCAAATCATCCCACCTCCACCAGCCCCCAACCCAGACCTGTGGAAAAATTGTCTTCCATGAAACTGGTCCCTGGTGCCAGAAAGGTTAGGAACTGCTGCATAGAATACTAGAACTTCTCAAAACAGAGTTTATATTTTTTATTTGTTGAGATAGGGTCTTGCTGTGTTACTGAGACTGTAGTGCAGCAGCGCAATCATGGCTCACTGCAGCCTCAACATCCTGGGCTCAAGTGATCCTTCCACCTTAGCCTCCCTAGTAGCTAGGAATACAGGCACACACCATCACACCCAGCTAATTTTTGTATTTTTTGTGGAGATAATGTTTTGTCTTGTTGCCTGGGCTGGTCTCAGACTCCTGGGTTCAAGCAATCCTCCTGCCTCAGTATTGGGATTATAGGCATGAGCCACCATGCCCAGCTCAAAACACAGTTTAAAAGCTGTTAATTCCTAAGGTCCTGGATCTACTGTGCTGCTGCTGTCTACAAGGCCAATGAAATAATGAGGACCTTGAGACAGATTTACTGGAAATAAAATATTAATAGAATCTTTTCTAAAACCATTTGGTTTATCAGTACCTACTATATTATATACAGTATTTGTAGCTGTGCCTCAAGAAGGACACAACATCACTGGAAAACAGGGGCTGAAATAATCCAGGGGTTGGAAGGAGATGCTGTCTGACTTAAAAATTTATAATTATGTTCAGGCACAGTGGCTCATGCCTGTAATCCCAGGACTTTAGGAGGCCAAGGAGGGTGGATCACAAGGTCAGGAGATTGAGACCATCCTGGCTAATGTGGTGAAACCCCGTCTCTACTACAAATACAAAAAATTAGCCAGGCATGGTGGCACACATTTCATGGAAACCATTTTGCTAAAATTGCAATATAGATTTAATTCAAGCTTATAAAACATACTTAAATATATAAATACTCTGTTCAAGGAAACCTGGGATGGTTTAGAATATAGAATCTTAGGGGAGCACTCCCTAAGGCAACTTAGAAGTGTATCATGGGCTGCAATCCTCAAGAAAAAATAAAAGCCTACTCAGAGTAGTCCGGGCACAGTGGCTGATGCCTGTAATCCCAGCACTTTGGGAGGCCGAATCGGGCAGATCGTGAGGTCAAGAGTTTGAGACCAGCCTGACCAACATGGTAAAACCCCGTCTCTACTGAAAATCAAAAAAGAAAAAAATTAGCTGGGCATGGTGACGCATGCCTGTGTTCCCAGCTGCGTGGGAGGCTGAAGCAGGGGAATTGCTTGAACCAGGGAGGTGGAGGTTGCAGTGAGCCAAGATCACGCCACTACACTCCAGCCTGGGTGACAGAGTGAGATTACGTTTCAAAAAAAAAAAAAAAAATCTTAGAGTAGGAAGGGATGATGGAATAACAGAGAATATTTAATGTAACTTGATCATCTTATGAATAATCCCAAAGAGATCAAGTCGTTTTCCAAGATCACACAAAAAGTGATAAGGCAGAGGCAAAAGCTCAGACTTTCCTTAATCTAGAGGCCTTTATTGTATTTTAATTTACACATGTAGGAGTCTGTATTAAAGTTTAATCCTCAAAATTATGCCATGTGATGATACTATTGTTGTCTACATCTTAAAATTGAGGAAATATAGCCAGGCATGGTGGCGGGTGTCTGTAATCCCAGCTACTTGGGAGGCTGAGGCAGGAGAATTGCTTGAACCTGGGAGGTAAAGGTTGCAATGAGCCGAGATCACACCATTGCACTCCAGCCTAGGCGACGAGAGCAAAACTTTGTCTCAAAAAATATATATATACAAAATTGAGGAAGAAATTTGAGTCTCCAGGATAGAGAAATTGCCCTTCCATTGGACGGCAGAGCTGGTTATCAAAGCCCAGGCCCTTAATTGCTACCTCATGCCACAGGTTCCATCCTCCTTAGAGCTGTGTGGTCTTTTGTAAGTTACTTTACCTGTCTGAGCTGCATAATGCTGGGGACACAAACTCACCAACAGATTATTTTAACGTAACGTGAGAAATGCATGATGGAAGTGGCACTGAGTACTGTGGAAATTTGGGGGTGCACAGAACGATAAATTGTGGACAAATTGAATGACAAGGTATGAAGTTTGGCCTTGACCCTTAGACATTCATTGTTGAAATGTTAAGAGGAATTGATAAAGTGTTTTAGAAAGAATAATCTGTGGTTTAGAGAGAGCAAGAGTGGAGACCAGGAGGTTATTTGAGAGGTATGAAATGTTGTGAACTCTGAAGTGGGTGATGGCTGTGGCAAACATAAAGGAAGGGGTGGATGTGACAGATGCTGTGTCAGAAGACTCAGTGGGACTTACTATAGTTAATTAGCTATGGAGGGAAGAGTTGATGATGACAGTCCACTAAGAGAAATGTGAGCTGGGCATGATGGTTCACACCTGTTACCCCAGCACTGGGAGGATGAGGCAGGAGGATGGTTTGAAGGTGGGAGAAGGGCTTGAGGCCAAGAGTTAGAGACCAGCCTGGGCAACAGACAACAAAGGGAGACCGTGTCTCTATGAAAAATAAAAATAAAGTAGTAGGGTGTGGTGATGCACACCTGTTGTTTCAGCTTCTTGGGAGACTGAGGTGAGGTCGAGGCTGGGAAGTCGAGGCTGCAGTGAGCTATTATCATGCCACCGCACTCCAGCCTGGGCAGCAGAATGGGACCCAGTTTCCAAAAAAAGAAAAAGAATGCTGAGCGCAATGGCTCACGCCTGTAATCCCCGCACTTCGGGAGGCCGAGGCAGGTGGATCATGAGGTCAGGAGTTTGAGACCAGCTTGGCCAACATGGTGAAACCCCATCTCTACTAAAAATACAAAGAAAAAAAAAAAAATTAGCTGGGCGTGGTGGCACATGCCTGTAGTCCCAGCTACTCGGGAGGCTGAGGCAGAAGAATTGCCTGAACCCGGGAGGTGGAGGCTGTAGTGAGCCAAGAGTGCGCCACTGCGCTCCAGCCTGGGTGAAAGAGTGAGACTCCGTCTAAAAAATAAGAGAGAGAGAGAGAGAGAGAGATGTGGAAGTGAAGCTGCTGGAGAGCTTTGTTAGGTCGAAAGTTCCCTATATAAACCGTGAGGCTTAATCGATTTTCTGCATATATGCCATTTAATAAATATCTTGCTAATTGGTTCACCTGTCATATAAAGATAATAATTTGCCCTACCTTTCTTGGTTTTGTGAAAAGAAAATGTACATAAAAGCTCTGTGGCTGAGCGCAGTGGCTCACGCTTGTAATCCCAGCACTTTAGGAGGCCGAGGCGGGTAGATCACCTGAGGTCAGGAGTTTGACAGCAACCATGACCGACATTGAGAAACCTCGTGTCTACTAAAAATACAAAATTAGCTGGGCATGGTGGCGCATGCCTGTAATCCCAGCTACTTGGGAGGCTGAGGCAGGAGAATCTATTGAACCCAGGAGGTGGAGGTTCTGTTGAGCTGTGATCATGCCACTGCACTCCAGCCTAGGCAGCAAGAGCGAAACTCTGTCTAAAAAAAAAAAAAAAAACCTCCGTGAACTTTAGAGTTCATTATGTGTCAGGTATTTTTCTAGCTACTGTAGGGGCTAAAAGGCCTGCGCTAAAAGGCCTGCCTTCAACACTGTCATAGTCTAGTAATTCTTACCTAATATTTCCATTTCACAGCTTTAATACTTTATAATAATCAAATATTTTATTATCCATAAGTGTGAATATTTAAGCTAAGTTGTACAATTCTCAGTGTGAGCAGTATTACCCCCAAGGGGGCAAAGATTGGTTCTTAGAAGGTGAAAAAAACATGTACTCTTTCATGTATAAAGCACAGATATACTTACATTAAGGTAAATAGATACACAATTTTTCTGTGGTATTAAAATTTCATTGAGGGAAGACTATTGGGAAGAAAAGAGGCTCTGTGGATTGTGATGGTGGCAGGGGGATGATGATTTTTTAAAAATGCTCAGAAACTCTGAGCTAAATATATTGCAATTATATTTATTTAGCAAAGGCATTTTAAAGAAAAGAGATCCCTTAATTCTTTAACCAACTACTGCAAAATTCAGACTTTTGATAATTAAGATTTCTCCATGTATTTTACATACAGGTGTATGTTGTTGGCGGCTATGATGGGCAAAACAGACTCAGCAGTGTAGAGTGTTATGATTCCTTTTCAAATCGATGGACTGAAGTTGCACCCCTTAAAGAAGCAGTGAGTTCTCCTGCAGTGACTAGCTGTGTAGGCAAACTGTTTGTGATTGGTGGAGGACCTGATGATAATACTTGTTCTGATAAGGTAAGCCATGTACTTTTAAAGAAAACACCAATGATAAGTATAAGAAGGGAAATACAGGAGGTTCATCAAGTATGTAGCCAGGTCACTTCGTGTGAGGGGTCTTTTAGAATTTTTCCGGTACTATACGCTTTTGGAGAAAAACATTGAATTCTGGGTTGCTAAAGTGAGACTCTAGATGTCTAACAGTTTGCCCTAACAAATGTGATCCAGTCTTTTTGAAATGAGACTATCTGTGTGGAGATTTTATATTAAATAAATTGTTCTGAGCCTTTGCTATCATCTATAGAATCTAAAAACTATAGAAAACACAGTTGGGAAGTGAATTAACAAAGGATAAGACACAGTAAATAAATATGCTGTTTCCAGCTGGGTCATTTTCTATATATTTTTGAAGTATTTTTCAGAACATAGAAAAGGAAAGGAAACCTCTGTAGTGTAAATAGAAGATGGCTCAAAGTTGCTGTGGTTCATCAAATTCCTGGAACCAAAGAATACGTGCTATCCTGACATCTCAGGAAATACCATGTTTATTCTGGAAAAAATCTCTAATGCCTAACTGGCTTAGCAGTGTTAACTGAATTTTGTCAATCTATTAATTCTTTTTCTAAATTCGGTTTAAAGTAATGTGATCAAATGTTACTTATTTAGAATGTATTAATTCAGCATTTGCGATAATTCAGAGCATACTGACTGAATTGAGATGTACTCGTTTTCTTTTGAAGAAAGGGCTCCCTGAAAGCATTAAGAAGTTGTATTCAGATTTGAGGCATAGTTATCCTACATAACACAATTGTAAAAAAAAATTGAGACTGTTAATTTTAGTGGACAAACCTGGTGGCCGTTCATTCTAGAAACAATCTGTGTGTGTTTGGTACTCTGTTCTGCTTGATAGTATTACATTTGCATTTTATTTGAGAATGTTCATAATTCAGACATTTCAGTATCAAGCTAACCTCTCTTAATTCTCTGAATAAATGGGATTTCATTTTAAATAATGTTTGTATGTATTTGGTAGACTCTTTATTAAGTACATTTCCATTTTCGTTTAGACATTTTAATTATATATTTTTATATGTTATTAGGTTCAATCTTATGATCCAGAAACCAATTCTTGGCTACTTCGTGCAGCTATTCCAATTGCCAAGAGGTGCATAACAGCCGTGTCCCTAAACAACCTGATCTATGTTGCTGGTGGACTGACCAAGGCCATATACTGTTATGATCCGGTTGAAGATTACTGGATGCACGTCCAGAATACATTCAGCCGTCAGGTAATAACATAAAGCGGTACAAAAGAAAAATATATCTAAGAGGGACCAAGTACGTAATCATTATTAATACACTGTAATTTCAACCTTAAACTATTTCAGGCTGGGCGTGGTGGCTCATGCCTGTAATCCCAGCACTTTGGGAGGCTGAGGCGGGTGGATCACTTGAGATCAAGAGTTCAAGACCAACCTGGCTAACATGGTGAAAACCCATCTCTACTACAAATACAAAAGTTAGCTGGGCGAGGTGGCGTGCACCTGTAATCCCAGGTGCTCAGGAGGCTGAGGTGGGAGAATCGCTTGAACCTGGGGAGGCAAAGGTTGCAGTGAGCCAAGATTGTGCAACTGCACTCCAGCCTGGGCAACAGAGCGAGACTCTCTCTCAAGAAAGTAACTAAATAATAAAATATTTCATGTTTGCATGAATTATTTTATAATTTTGCTTAAACTCCACATAAAGCATATGGCAACCTGTTTTGAAGTCCTTCCAAGGAGTCGTTTTATTGAAATAACTTGATTTTTACCATCCCATGGTGAAGTATCTGTTGTACTTGGGCTGTTCTTTTTTTTTTTTTTACTCTCTTGACCTTTTTCACAATCCTACTCAGTCTTTATCCCCTCTCTCGTATTTCAGGAGAGAATAAATGTTCCCAAACTGATTGCTTCTTTTGATTAGAGGCTAGGAAATCTGTTAATTCTGTTATAACGGAAATGACCGTGCGCAGCTCTCTTTCATCCTTAAATTGTACCCAGAGCCCTACTCCCTCCCACACCGCCACCTCCCAAAAGGCCTTTTCTCCACCTTTTGTTTTGTGGCTCTGTTCTTTTTCCTTCCACCCCCAAAATACTTGATGGTTTTGATGCTGAAAATCTGGCTCTATGCAGACCCTGGAGATGTACTCTCAAAGGTCATTGCTAATAATCTCCTTCATACTCTCTTGTTTTTTCTACTCAGTTCTTAAACATGGGTGCTCCTTGAGCCTCCTCTGTCCTCTTCTCAGTTTATACTCTTTCCTGAATTATCTCATTTACTACTCAGCACTGATGACTTACAAGTCTTTGTCACCATCAGAGCCTCTCTCCTGTGGTCCAAACTCAAATTTCTAACTGCCTATGGGATATTTTACATAGGATTTCAAGACTTTAGGGTTTTTTTTTTTTTTTTTTTTTTTTAATATGGAGTCTTGCCCTATCACCCAGGCTGGAGTGCAGTGGCAGTCTTGGCTCACTGCAACCTTTGCTCCTGTGTTCAAGCGATTCTCCTACCTCAGCCTCCTGAGTAACTGGGACTACCGGCGTGCACCAGCATGCCCAGCTATTTTTTGTACTTTTAGTAGACAGGGTTTCACTATATTGTCCAGGCTGGTCTCGAACTCCTGACCTCATGATCCGCCTGCCTCGGCCTCCCAAAGTGCTGAGATTACAGGCGTGAGCCACCACACCACACCAGACTTTACATTTAAAATAGAATTCACCTTCTTCCCCAAACATACTTTTTCTAGATTTCCAAATAACAGAAACTTAATTTACTGGATTCTCTTCTCCAGCCTATCAGTTCTTCTATTTTTTCATTCCCATTGTTTCTATTTTTGTTCAAGTTCTTATCAGTTTTTACCTAGACAAAACCAATAATACTCGAATTAGTCTTCCTTTCTCTAATATCTTGTCTCTCTAGCTCATTTTGCCATCAGTTATTTTTCAATATATCTATTTATTGTCTCTTTCTTGATTAGAAACCTATTAAATAAAATCCAAACGTTTTACCACTTCATTCTAGACCTTCTGTTACCTGACCTTCATTTCACATTCTGTAACTTCACCTCAGATACCTTAAGTATGTGTCATTTGTAGTCTCTAAACAGATCATAAATGTTCTTGCCTTGGTTCACGCTGTCTTCTTAGCCTGTAATGCCTTTTTTATCTTCTCTACTTATAATTCTACTCATCTTTCAAGGACCACTTCAGTTACAACAGAGTTTAACTTGGCCAAAATGAATCTTTTTTGCTTTCTGATCTATTAAAGCACTCACACCTCTTATGGCACTTGTATATTCCCTTGCGAGTATAAATATTTATTTCCTATACTGGAATTTAGTCTTCCTGAGGACACTATTTGTTCTAACTCATCTTGTATGTATCTTGCATTTGTTTGTGCATAGTAAATATATGTATTGAATAAGTAAACAAATTAGGAAGTACCAGAGGGACTTAATTTTAAGATAATCTTATTTGCAAGAGACATTAGAGATACAGCATAGACTGTAAGGATAGTGAATAGGGTTTGAATATAACATCGTTTTCCCAAAGTTGTTGACATTGAGGTATAGTCTCCAATTAGTAACATATATGGAGTAACATTGCCCCAGTTGATGAAAGGGACATAATAGGCACTTCAGCTTTGTGATACAAAATGAGCAGTACCTTTTATCCCTCTCATATCACATTTAAGTAAAAATGAATCACATTTCTCCAGCTCAGTGACCTCTCCTGGAAAATCATTCTCCAGCCCTACAGAGGTGCGAGTGTACCCTGCTTGCGTGAGAATCCTCATGTGGTCAAGTATGGAGACTTTTTTGTAATTTTTTTTAAATTGAAGCTGCTTTTTACTGGTTTATTTCAGTGAAGATTGCAAAGAATAATGCATTTTTATTAAGAATGGCTATTCAAGCCAGATGCTGTGGCTCATGCATATAATCCTAGCACTCTGAGAAGCTGAGGCAGGAGGATCACTTGAGGCCAAGAGTGAGAGGACCAGCCTGGGCGACAGAGTGACACCCTATATCAAAAAAAAAAAGAAAAAAGAAAAATAATTACCATTTATTTGGAACTTTGCTGTATTGTATAAACCAGTAACAGTTTAGGAAGATAATTGCCACCATGTAGCATATTGCAGGGCATACATGAATTTTTTTAAACTAGATTATTGAGGTAAAACTGAGGGAAAAAAAGCACACATGGCACATTTTCTGTAATTAAACAACATTGACTTTAGAAATATAAAGAACATAAACATTTGGATCAGAAGTATATGAAGTCTAACAAAGACAGATCGTTGAAGTTCAAATCTAGTACTGGGATTTAGGGGATTATTTTCTCTCCTCTGTTCATTTTTACTCCAAATACTACTAAATGTATCTATGCACGCATCAGCCTTGACTCACTGCAACTTCCACCTCCCGAGTTCAAGCCATTCTGCTTTCTTAGTCTCCCAAGTAGCTGGGATTACAGGTGCATGGCACCACACCGGCTAATTTTTGTATTTTTAGTGGAGACAGGATTTTGCCATGTTGGCCAGGCTGGTTTTGAACTCTTGATCTCAGGTGGTCTGCCCGCCTTGGCCTCTCAAAATGCTGGGATTATAGGCATGAGCCACCGCGCCCCACCATATGCACATATTATTGATAGGTAATTTTTGAGCCATGTGTGATTGTCTACCCTTTTAATGCTAACCAATGAAAAAGGATAAATCAAACTAATTTCATTGTATACAGTTAAATGAACCCAGTACTGTTGCTTTTTAAAATGCTTAGAATATTAAATGCAAAAAAGAGCTGAAAAAATAAGGCGTTTATTTTTTACAGTCCTAATGGACCCAGCTTATTAATGTCTCTGTTTGTCCTTCACCATCTCCATGCCTCTTTTAACTTTTCATAATTCCTAAAAACACAACTTATTATTCTAAACATATTTTGCTTTTTAACTTCTGTCAGGAACATCCTTTAAAAAAAAAATTATGGGATTTTTTTTTTAAAAAGTCAATGATGGGCCGGGCGCGGTGGCTCATGCCTGTAATCCTAGCACTTTGGGAGGCCGAGGTGGGTAGATCACCTGAAGTCAGGAGTTCAAGACCAGCCTGGCCATCATGGTGAAACCCCATCTTTAAAAAAAAAAAAGTCAATGATGAAGGCTTTTTCTCTCTCTCTTCAATGGACCCCAGATATTTACAATGTCATTCAAGATTAGAATAATTAAATGAAAAGAAACCTGATTCTTTCTGTTGACATTTTAACATTTAAGCATATAAAAATAACAAGGAGAGGTGTGGTTTTTGTGCAATATTAGGATATTTCAGTCTTTGAAAATAACGTTAAAACTTTATGTATTGATAAATTATTTTTCCTACTAGCTGCCCTTACTCCTGAGTGAAAACTTAAGTTTTTCATATAGTATAAACAAACATATAGAGTAAATGGTATTTTACATAGCATAAAATAAACTATTATATCTGATAGATGTAATATCCTGATATGAATACTTGGTTTCAAGATTGTTTGCTTTATTTAATTCTGAGCATTATTACCTGAAATAATAGTAATTACCAGATCATGTGATTATATATTGTTTTAGAATCATCATCAAAATAACTGTAAGGTTCGATAGTGGGAACTAGCTTATACCTGAAAACCAAGGTTTTTGTTTGTTTTATTATATTCAGAACTTCTAGAATTTATAGAAAGAGCTCATTGTGCTTTTACATGAAAAATATTAGAGTTTGTCCCATAATTGGTTCAATTCATGGGAGTATGGTATTCTGAATAAAAGTATCATTCACTTTATGACAACGGGCTAAGTCATTCTGGGTGTCTATAAACTCTAATATAGGCCAGATAGGGTGGCTCACGCCTCTAATCCCAGCATTTTGGGAGGCCGAGGTGGGCGGATCACCTGAGGTCAGGAGTTTGAGACCAGCCTGGCTAACATGGTGAAACCTCATTTCTACTAAAAATACAAAAAATTGCCAGGGGTGGTAACTCACGCCTGTAATCCTAGCACTTTGGGAGGCCAAGGTCGGTGGATCACGAGGTCAAGAGATTGAGACTATCCTGGCCAACATGGTAAAACCCTGTCTTTACTAAAAATATAAAAATTAGCTGGGCGTGGTGGTACACACCTGTAATCCCAGCTACTCAGGAAACTGAGGCAGGAGAATCACTTGAACCTGGGAGGCAGAAGTTGCAATGAGCCGAGATCACACCACTGTACTCCAGCCTGGTGACAGAGCCAGACTCCGTCTCAAAAAAAAAAAAAAAAATACGAAACATTAGCCGGGTGTGGTGGTGCACCCCTGTAATCCCAGCTACTTGGGAGGCTGAGGCAGGAGAATCACTTGAACCCAGGAAGCAGAGGTTGCAGTGAGCCAAGATTGTGCCATTGCACTCCAGCTTGGGCAACAAGAACAAAACTCCATCCAAAAACAAAACAAACTATAATATAGGCATTTTTAAGTACTCACAAATTCTTTCAGACCTAAAGATAGTATCCTATTATATAAATCCACCAAGATTTAATTTCTTCTATAAGAGCAAAATTTATATACAGCAAATTTGGTCAAGTAAAAACGCTTATTGAACTCACTGGTAGAACCTATTTCATTGTTGGTTATGTGGAACCAGGATTATAAGGTGCAATAACTATCTGAATTAAAGTGGAACTTTAATTGGAAATGGAAGAATATCTGACCTGCAGCATAACCAGATCCATGTAATAGTGAGTCAACTGTTAGTATAGGTTTTTGGGTTTTTTGGGGTTTTTTTGAGACAGTTTTTCTCTTATTACCCAGACTAGAGTGCAATGGCATGATATCGGCTCACTGCAACCTCTGCCTTATGGGTTTAAGCGGTTCTCCTGCCTCAGCCTCCCCAGTAGCAGGGATTACAAGTACCCTGCCACCACATCCAGCCAATTTTTTGTATTTTTAATAGAGACGGTGTTTCACTGTGTTGACCAGGCTGGTCTTGAACTCTTGACCTCAAGTGATCCACCTGCCTTGGCCTCCCAAAGTGCTGGGATTACAAGCATGAGCCACCATGCCCGACCAGGTTTTTGAAGAATCACTCTCCTTCTTGCAAGAATATTTGTTTTATATATAGTAACTGTATTATTGACAGGGAATAGTAAAATTTAGCTAAGAATACCATTGTGTGGGAAGTTAACTGTAAGATGTTATTTGAGTCATTTCCATGGCCCAGCCAAGGCTCCTAATAACAGTGTTTTGTTAATTTAGTTATAAATCTTTCTCTTATTCATTCATTCAATTTGTGGGTAATCCCATATAATGAATATTGTTCCTACTCCTTGGTCATGTAACCACCACTTTCTGTAATAACCTTCCTGTAATAGGAGAAGCAAGCCAGGCTCTTTAAAATGCTTGTGCTTAACTACCATTAAGTTAAAACCGTTTCATCAGTCCACATCCTACCTCCCACATCTTGGCCCCAATTACCAACATAGAATCTTTTTTTTTCAACTTTTATTTTAAGTTCAGGGGCACAAGTGCAGCTTTGTTACATAGGTACACTGTGCACTGGGGGTTTGTTACATAGGTACACTGTGCATTGGGGGTTTGTTGTACAGATTGTTTCATCACCCAGGTATTAAGCCTAGTACCCATTAGTTATTTTCCTGATCCTCTTCCTCCTCCCACCCTCCACCCTCTGAAAGGCCCTAGTATGTGTTGTTCCCCTCTGTGTGTCCCTGTGTTCTCATCATTTGGCTCCCACTTATAAATGAGAACATGCAGTATTTTGTTTTCTGTTCTCATGTTAGTTTGCTAAGGGTTATGGCCCCCAGCTCCATCTATGTCCCTACAAAGGACATGATCTCATTATTTCTTACGGCTGCAATTAACATATGATCTATCTTGACATTCATTTCATCCATGCAAAATTATCTAGCACTCACACACAGAACGGAGTTGGGCAAAAGTAGCTTAGTTTTTATCATGTCTCCCTTTTTTTGACTGTGTTAAAGCATTATTTTGCTTTTCTGCTTGTTACAAAATCCTTTATTTCAATGGTTAATTTTATTTTTAATGTATTTGGTTAAATAGGAAAACTGTGGTATGTCTGTGTGTAATGGTAAAATATATATCCTGGGCGGAAGACGGGAAAATGGAGAAGCCACAGACACTATTCTCTGTTATGATCCTGCAACGAGTATCATCACAGGGGTCGCTGCAATGCCCAGGCCAGTGTCCTATCATGGCTGTGTGACTATTCATAGATACAATGAGAAATGCTTTAAACTCTAAAGCCGGGATACCTCACTGAAGAAGCCACACCGATCCAAGATGAGAGGTTTTAAAAACTCTAGAGTGGGAACTTGACATATCTCCTTTGTGCCATATGCAAAAAATAGTAAAAATAATAATTTGGTGCCTTTCTCCTCAAAATATCACTCTTTCAAACTGTAATAAAGCCTTTCCTGTAATTGAAAAAAAATTTTTTTTTGTTAAAGGTAATGGTGGTTGTTACTTGGCTTTTGAAGAGTGTACCTTTGTAAGTATTTGGGAGAAGCCTATGTGAATTGGGAAATCATGCCTGTCTGCATACCTTTTAGGAACGTGTGAATGGTGTCTTCACTTAATATGTATGTTTATCTGTATGTATATTCCTTATTTTGTCATATGTGTAGAAAAAATTGCATGACTTGAGGCATCATTTAGGTTGAAAAAGTTAATGCTTAGAATGCATTCAAGGAGAAAAAAAGTAGTTTTACAAACCTTTGTTGTTAACAAAGTATATCCGGATTGATTAATTTTATTGAAGGGTTTTTTTTCTGAAATTGATAAAAATGTAATGACAACAATTCAGGTATCATAAAATACTGAAGTATTGTGACTTTATTCTTAGACTTTCTATCTTACATTAAACATGTTTTTAGGGGGAAGTTAGGTAGGAGATATAAAAATAAGTGCTCCTACAAGGGGGATTAAAATTACAAGTTAATTCTTAAGGAAAAAATGGAATGGCCATTGAAGGAAAAATGACTCACTATGGCTCTCAAAGTTTTTATGCATCATCTCTTAAATCCTCTAAGAAAGCTTCTTTTCTTAACTTGATAAAGCAGTTGAAACCCATTTTTGCAGTATCATCTTGTGAAAAACAGGGACAGAGCCAGGCCCAGTGGCTCACACCTGTACTCCCAGCTACTCGGGAGGCTGGGGCAGGAGGATCACTTGAGCCCAGGAGTTTGAGGCTGCAGTGAACTATGAACGCACACTGTACTCTAGCCTGGGCAACAGGGTGAGACTATGTCTCAAGAGAAAGGAAAAGAAAAATAGGGACAGGTTTCTTCCCTAGCCCAGTAGGGTTTGACCTCATGAGTATGGTGCTTTGGTGAGGACCTCTTCCTTGATTATCCTGCTTTCTAGTGAACAGCTAAAATTCTGAGAGTCTCACTGTTAAGGTACCTTTAATAGGATCAAGCAGGGACCACCTATGTCAGTGGGTCCATTTTTCTTTTAAAATTAGTTATCTGAAAAAACTTAGCAGTAGTTCCCATCTTTAAGGTAAGTCTTTCATTTGGTACCCATTGTGTAAAATATTAATCAACATTTTCAAGCTTCTATACAACAGACTGCTTTTGTCTAGGTTTCTCAACTCCACTTCATAAAGCTTATCAGTTTTCAGAGAGGAATGTGAATTTTTTTTCTAATGCAAATAGACGGATATGGCAGGAACTACAGCATAAGTGATTATTGTGATTCTGGGTGGGCAGATATAATTTACAGCATTTAGGGATGTTCTAGGTAGACTGCTGTAGTTTCTCTTCCAGACACTGTTGTCTTTCACATTATAATTTATATATTTCTTGTGATAGGAGGGATGATGCAAATATGTAATTAGAGTGTCACCAAAATTCTGTTAAAACCAAGGTTGAAATAGAAAGCCTAACATTGGTAAGCTACATTTTTTTCTCATCTTAGAATGATACAGAGATTTCAGATAGACATTTTTAAAGCTTTAATGCTTAGCTAGAATCTACATTCTGAAGAAAATTCTAAAAAAATTACACATTTTTAGGGAATTTTTATTTTTCAAATTATAATTTTAAAATGATACATGCCATTTTGTGATAACAGCAATTCAGAAAACAATTTTCTATCATCTTAGTTTAAAGACTGTAGGTACAGTTTGGATACTTGTGTTTTAATTTTAGAGATCTGCATTATACTCATAGATGATACAATCTACTTAGTTCAGAAATTCTTTACAGTAAATGAGATAATGTGTGAAAAAGTATTTTGTAAATGCTGAGATTCTACAAATGATAGTTGTTATTTTTCATGTGTATTTGTAAGATCATGCCCATTTCATGAATACAGGACTTCACGTAAAAAAGACTTTCTGAGATGACTTTGTATTCTAGCATTTTTGTCTATTGTAAAAAGTATTAACTATTTACTTTTATTTTGTTATACATTTATTTTAATATCATTTGTTTATTATAGTAAATTTGAAATGAAATCCTGAAAAACAGAAATTGTTTAAACACAGACCTCACACCAATATTAATTTTTTTCTCTACATAATTTAAAACTACATAAATTAAGTAGTTATAATTTATATTGAAGGCCACCAAGAACTTAGGCTGAATCTTAGAAAATTTAAATAACATTTTTAAAGTTGTTCAACTGATGATTTTAATTTTTGAATTATCTTCCTTTACTAATTCTTGATAAATAATAGCATTAGCCTTGATAAAAAAGAATTTTAGAGTAGAATTCGTATATCAAAAGGGTGTCAAATTGGTATATCAATCGGTGTTAGATTGTATTCATTCTGTCATCACATAAAGATTTTTCTTCTGATAGATGATCATATGAACCTTTGGTTTAGAATCTATATATGTACACGTGTATGTATGTAGATAGATCGTATGGTTGTATACGCACATATATACAAACACCATGAATTTTAGCAGTCTGTGATGATCAGAAAAACACATAAAGTAAAAATTAGTTAACCATGGTAAATTCAATTATGGAAGATTTTTTTATTTGGGTATTTCTAGAACTTACTTACATTTGAAAGTACATGATGAGTATTAGTAAAGATGACTTGTGTATAATCAGAGTCTTTATGACAATTTAGTTTTACAAGGTCAGAAGAGATGAGTTTGCTAAACCTAGCTGTGATAAATCAGTTGGAAAGGGAATTAAAGGGTATGCTTTGTAGAACAGAAAAGTACAGTTGGTTTTTTTTTCTCTCATGAACCTTAACCCTCCTCTATGTTTTTCCTCTTTGTGAGCTGGCTACACAAGTGGTCTAATTTTTACAGCAGTAGAACTTCCTCCTTTTCCACTGTGATCTTCCCACTGACTTTACTGCACAGGTGTGAATTACTAGCGTATTGAATCTTCAGTAAACTTTTGATTTCCTAGGTGACTGAAATATAGGTATTTACTCCATTTAAACCAGGTGTTAAGATGATGTAAATACTCAGGGAGGGTATTAACTTGTTACTTTTGCCTGTTTGGGGTGTAAAGTGCCATAACTAAATAGGCTTCACTTCATGATTCTAGAGTAAGTTTAATTTGATAAAGGGGCTTCACACATGGCGGTGGTCAAACATTAATTCTTTTCTTTTTAAAAAGATGAAAATGTTTGTGGAGTGATACATTTTCTCTTAGGGAATATGAATTGTTTATGTATCTCTGCTGTCAAGTAGCCTTTTTGAAACTCAGGAAAGACAAAGGTTCAATTACACCACTTTTGTCAATAAGCAAACCAGGTATTTTTTTTTTCTTGTTGTCTGGATATGGCAATAGATTTTTAAAATTGCTGTGAGAACCCATATATGAAAAGAGGAGTTGAATTGTTTGTGTGTGCCTTTTATGTCTTGAAATTTATATGTGGAAAAAGATGACATCTACTCAAAACTGTACTTTCTTTTTTTTTTTTTTTTTTTTTTTTTTTTGAGACGGAGTCTCACTCTGTCACCCAGGCTGGAGTGCAGTGGTGAGATCTCGGCGGCTCACTGCAACCTCCGCCTCCCAGGTTCAAGCGATTCTCCTGCCTCAGCCTCCCGAGTAGCTGGGATTACAGGCGTGTGCCCAGCTAATTTTTTGTGTGTGTTTTTAGTAGAGACGGGGTTTCATCATGTTAGCCAGGATGGTCTCGATCTCCTGACCTCGTGATCTGCCCACCTTGGCCTTCCAAAGTGCTGGGATTACAGGCGTGAGCCACCGAGCCTGACCTGTATTTTCAGAGAGGAGAGCTTGCTGTTTATGTGGTGCAAGTGATAAGATAGTGTCTCTTCAAGGCTTCCTATGGACTGCCTTTATTTTTGTAAACTCGAGACACCAGTTAACCTCAACAGAGTTTTGGCCTTACTAGAATTTGTTGTGCATCTTATTGAAAGCCAGGTTTACATCACCTCACCCCATTATTTTTCTTTTTAGTTAAATAAATAAACTCACCATGCCAAGTAACCAGAATGGAGCAGTTTGGTTGACCTTTAAGGCAGCAGGTTGGACTAGCTAGCTATTGTTATTGTCGCATCTAATGCTAGGCACCAGAAACCATTTGAGCCAGGAGTGTGAATTAATTCCAGAGACACTTTCAACATACTTTAGACATTTTTTAATGTTTTATATGAACGTTTTACATTTGTGTGATTGCCTTAGATATTAAATTTTCCTAGTGCTGAAGGTTATCATACATTTTTTAAAACAGCAACATTCATAACTTATTTTATATATTGTTCCAAAGAAAAGAATCTCTGTTTTAATGGTTTCAAAATAACTGCACCTGAATTTGTTTATGTGCCTTAAGTTCTTTAGTGCTATTTCAACTTTATGTTTCCATCTAAATGAAGCTTACCTTAGATAAGATTCATATTTGTTTCCTGTAGAGTAAATAAACTTCCCCTTCTTAAATTGTGTAATAAGCACCAGCTTGTGGTTGCTTGGCAGAATGAGAATGTTAAGGGAGATTGTTGGGTGTTTGGAATTTCATTATGTTTTTTGTTTTTATTTTTTGATACCTAGGTGCTTTTTAAGATATTCAGACAAATGTCTATCTTACATTGATTAAACCCGTGTAAATTCATTTGCAGTGTCTACATCGAATGTCAAAAAAGTGTACCTACTTATTTTTGTTCCATACTTAAGTACAATTTTTTCCCTCTCCAGGCTTTTTTATTTAACTTTCTCGAAAAAGCACTTATTCTTCCCTTCCCTATCACCCCTCCACCATGATTTCTTTATTTAAATTTTTATTGAGAGTTGTTGGTGTTCTAAGACAATACAGTTTTAGAGTTAAACAAAAGTATAATCTGCTTTACAACTAGCATAGACCTAAGGTCATTTGTTTTCAATTAGAGGCTCCAGAGTCTTCATAGAGGAAAGAATGCTTTGTATTTTATTGGTCTCAGTTAAGTTTAGCACGTGAATACTTACGTTTTGTTTAAATATACTTTTTGCATAGTTTAATTTTTTTAAAGTTGTTGTAATCTAATAAAATGTCTTTTAACCATGATTACTTGACTATATGGTTGTATTAAATTTTGTTTTCCAAAAATTTGTTGTTCTCTTTTATTTTAAATGTATTTAAGGGGTTGTGCAAAATAGAGATGGGGGAAATACTGTATATGTTAATATGTATGTGTATTTACTGCTATGTCCATAAAACAACTGGAAGGATAAATAAGAAACTAAAAACATTAGTGTGTAAGAGGGAAGGAAATGGTGGCCGAAGGACAGATAAAAAGGAAAGTTTACTGCATCCACACATACACACACACACACACAGTAATTATAAATACATAGAAAATCAATTTTTTAGTCCAAAACACGTGAAAGTATTACCTACAAATTTTTCTTTTCTTTTTATTTATTTATTTATTTGAGACTGAGTCTCGCTGTCACCCAGGCTGGGGTGTAGTGGTGTGGCAGGATCTTGGCTTATGCAACATCCACCTGCCGGGTTCGAGCAGTTCTCCCGCCTCAGCCTCCCAAGTAGCTGGGATTACAGGCATGCACCACCACGCCCAGCCAATTTTTTTTTTTTTTTTTTTTTTTTAAGTAGAGACAGGGTTTCACCATATTGACCAGGCTGGTCTCAAACTCCTGACCTGTGATCTGCCCGCCTCAGCCTCCCAAAGTGCTGGGATTACAGACGTGAGACACCACATCCAGCCTGGGGTTATTATTTACTGGAGAGGCAATGTCTGAATCCGCATTGGCAAATTGTTTTTGAAAATATATAAAAATATTATAGAAGCACATATATGCTTAGATTTTATGCAGTTTTAGAGTTGTGCCATCAAAATAAAATGGCAATTAGGGGTTTTATTTTGTTGTTATTTTTTGAGACAAGGTCTCACTGTGTCACTCAGGCTGGAGTGCCGTGGTGCAATCATAGCTTACTGCAGCCTGGACTTGCCAGGCTCGAGCAATCCTCCCACCTCAGCCACACAAGTAGATGAGACTACAGGTGAGGACCAGCACGCCTGACCAATTCTTATTTATTTATTTTTGTAGAGATGGGATCTTGCCCTGTTGTCCAGGCTGGTCTCAAATCCAGGGCTCAAGTGATCTGCCCACTTCGGCCTCCCAAAATGCTGAGATTACAAGTGTGAGCCACTGTGCCCAGCCCCTCTTAAGAGTGCTTTTTAATGTTAAAGGTGTTTTCATTTTATTTAATTCCTCTGTAGTTATGTCTGTAAAATGCATGGGGTTCATTAGACCTGATTCCAACCAGCGCTCTGCTATAGAGCCATTTACCTCTCAGTCTTGCTTTTCTGGTTCTAGGAAATGTAGCCACTTTTAGAGGCTTCTTGTAAGGAGATTATGCAATGTATAATGAAGGGTGAATATAGTTCTCACACACAAGAGCAACACATCATACAGCTGGCTCAGGACAAAAATGCAGTGTGCAAAGCAGGGAAGAAATTGGGAGAATTAAAGGTATACATTGGTTCATTTGAAAAACCTTGGGCAATGGATAAATAGGAGCCTCTTGTATTATACTTTAATTTTTCTCTTTAAAAAAAAATTACCTGGTGGGGTGAGGTGGCTCACGCCTGTAATCCCAGCACTTTGGGAGGCCAAGTTGTGCGGATCACGAGGTCAAAAGATCAAGACCATCCTGGCCAATATGGTGAAACCCCATCTCTACTAAACAAAAATTAGCTGGGCATGGTGGCAGGAAGGTATCTGTAGTCCCAAAATTCTGTCTTAAAACAAACAAACATAAAAGTCACCTGCTGTCTTAATGGAATGAGGAGGGAAATGAACTATACCTGTCTTGTGCTTCTCTGCTATTATTTATTTTTGAGACAGTGTCTCGCTCTGTTGTCTAGGCTGGAGTGCAATGGTGCGATCTCAGCTCACTGCAACCTCCGTCTCCCAGGTTCAAGTGATTCTCCTGCCTCAGCCTCCTGAGCAGCTGGGATTACGGTGCACATCACTGCGCCCGCCTAATTTTTTGTATTTTTAGTAGAGTCAGGGTTTCTCCATCTTGGCCAGGCTGGTCTCAAACTCCTGACCTCGTGATCCGCCCACCTCAGCCTCCCAAAGTGCTGGGATTACAGGCGTGAGCCACCGTGCCTGGCTCGGCCAACAGTTTCGTTGGGGCTCTAAGAAGTGGAGTTCTCCTTTTACAAGTCTAATTAGTATCTGCATTCAGGTGGGCGTATTTCATCACCTTAAACATCCCGGGGGTCCCATTCCTGTTAAACTTAGAAACGGAGGCTGGTCTTCCCAGGAGGGAGGCTGGGATATGGGTACCTCCAGATCAGAGTCTAGCAACGATTTTCCATCTGAGCCAGCCTCCCACTCCCACTGCCAGGCACAGCTTTGGGTCCAGCATCCTTCTCAAACTCTCCTAGTTCCTCGGATGCCCTCTTCCCCCCAAGTTGAGCTTCTCAAGCCGTTGGGCAGCTGCTCCCAGCAGGAGGACTCCCAGCCATGGGCTGCTGCTCCTGGGTCAGCGTCAGCATTCCTGGAACCACTGGACTTAATAACAGTTACTTTTCCGCTGGGCACAGTGGCTCAGGCCTGGAATCCTAGCACTTTGGGAGGCTGGGGCAGACAGATCACCTGAGGTCAGGAGTTCAGGACCAGCCTGGCCAACATGTTGAAATCCCACCTCTACTAAAAATACAAAAATTAGCCAGGCATGGTGCTGCATGTCTGTGATCTTAGCTACTCCAGAGGCTGAGGCACAAGAATTGCTTGAACCTGGAAGGTGGAGGTTGCAGTGAGCTGAGAGAGAGAGAGAGAGAGAGGAGAGAGGACAGTTACTTTTCCTCTCACGAATATTTTACATTTAACATTCACCCTCCCCACCCCACTCTCCCAATTTTCTAACAGACTGGTGAGCAATTGGACCCACCCATTCTCCTTTCCCAGTTGAATCTACAAGAGAAGCTGGGCATGATGGCAAGGACCTGTAGTCTCAGCTACTCAGGAGCCTGAGACATGAGGATCTGACAGGACAGGAGTCCTGCCTCTTGAAAAAAAAAAAAGTCTACAAGACTAGAATCAGCCAGGAGCGGTGGCTCATGCCTGTAATCCCAATACTTTGGGAGGTCAAGGCGGGAGGATTGCTTAAGCCCAGGAGTTCCAGTCCAGCCCTAGCAATCAATCATAGCTACTCGGGAGACTGAGGCAAGAGCATTGCTTGAGTCCAGGATGTTGAGGCTGCAGTGAGCGCTGATCACAGCAGGGCTAAAACTGTTTTCTCCCCAGGGCTGGAAACCAAGTTTAAGCCCACTGTCAAAATCTTCTCCACCTCAGTCTAAAGAGATTGACCTTATCTAAATAAAATGATCTGAAATAAAAAGTTATTTAACACTGTAGCTGCCCTGTCTCTGGGTCATTTTAATCTCATATCCTTGGGAATGATTGATTACCTCAGAAATATGATTGTATCAGAAGCATAGAAACATACTTAAGAGTTTTTCATACATATTTATTAATCCGTTCTTACCAATTTTAATCTGACCAGTTATTACACAAACGGAAGTTTCACAGATAGATTATATATTTGCAAATCCTTGCCTGTAGAAATTTTGTGTTTTTGTTTTGTTTTGTTTTGTTTTGTTTTTTTGAGACAGGGTCTCCCTCTGTTGCCCAGGCTGGAGTGCAGTGGCACAAACTCTCAGCTCACTGCAGCCTCGACCTCCTGAGCTCAAGTGATCATCCCACCTCAGCCTCCTGAGTAGCTGGGACTACTGGTGAACGCCGCCACGCCCAACTAATTTTTGTATTTTTTGTAAAGATAGGGTTTTGCCATGTGCCCAGGCTGGTCTCAAACTCCTGGACTCAAGTGATCCACCCACCTCAGCCCTCCCAAAGTGGCAGAATTACAGGCATGCACCACCGCCACCTGGTCAATGACTTTTTTTTTTTTTTAAGAGATAGAGTCTCTCACCGTATTGCCCAGGCTGGCCTTGAACTCCTGGGCGCAAGCGATCTTCCTGCCCCAGCCTCCCGTGTAGCTGGGACTACATGCACACACCACCACTCCCAGCTGAAGTTAGACATCTTAATTGAATATTTTTCATTTTCTACTTGGCATGAGTACAGAGAAATAATTTTCTGGTATGAGAAAACAGCAGTGTGAGTAAAACAAACTCTTGCCCAGACTGGGATGGAAGAAGGTGTCAGGAAAACACTAGGGCTTGGTATGGGACCTTTGCCCTGAAGATAATGGGGCTTGTCTAAATGCGAGTGCAGCTTTCCGGCTGCTTCCTGGCTTGGCAGCTAAACTCTCAGGCCCTGGGGGCAGACTGCCTGGGTCTACCACCCGGCTCCAGTCTTCCTAGCTGTCTCAGCTAAGATTACGCAGCTAAGTTACGCCACCTTTTTGTGCTTCATTTTTCTCAAAGTAGGAATGATAATAATGAAAGTTGTTACAAAGGTTAAATCTGTGAAGTGCTTGGATCACTGCCTGGTAAGCAGTGTTATTAATAGCTAATATACAATTACAACAATGTTCGCCCAGGTTACCACAGCTTCTGTTTTCCATAGAAGCAGAAATTCAGGTTATTATGTGAAATCTGTCAATGTTTGAAATGTTGGCTCATTTAAAACAAAATGTGACATCTATAGCCTGTGACTGTGCAGTCTCTGAACCGTACTCTTTCACGGCAACCTCACCAGCTCTCATTAACTACCTGTTGACAACAGTACATTGACCGTGCCACCTATCAGGTCTCTTCTGAGCCCCAAAGCCTTATTTACAGAGTTAATATCTTCATGGCCAGGTGCAGTGGCTCATGCCTGTAATCCAAGCACACTGGGAGGCCGAGGCAGGTGGATCACCTGAGGTCACGAATTTGAGACCAGCCTGGCCAACATGGTGAAACCCCATCTCTACTAAAAATACGAAAATTAGCCAGGCATGGTGGTGTGCGCCTGTAATCCCAGCTACTTGGGAGGCTGAGACAGGAGAATCACTTGAAGCTGGGAGGCAGATATTGCAGTGAGCTGAGATCGTACCACTGCACTCCAGCCTAGGCAACAGAGCGAGACTCCATCTCAAAAAAAAAAAAAAAATCTTCAAATGGATGCCTCAAACTTAAACTGTCCCAGAGGGAATCCTGATTCTCCCACCTGCAATATTCAAATCTGTTCTTCCTTCAGTCTCCCTCCTTTCAGGAATTGACACCGTCATCCCCCATTGGCCACTGCTGGAAACCCATGAGCCATCCTCAGTTCTCCCTCCTAACCTTCTCCCTCCAGGCCCACCTCCAGTGGCTGTGCAGGTACGTGAGTGCTGCCTAAGGGAGCCTGGCTAGCCAGGAGCCGAAACCAGCCTCTAACCACTTGCCAAGCTCCAGGACAGCAGGGCCGAGTCTGCCAGGAGGAAGGGGCAGTTTACCTAAGAGGGCATTTGACTTAGCAGAGGCCAGTCCCTTCCCTTCGCTCCCAGCCTGCTCACAGTTCGTCATCCTCAAGTCTTTTGGTATTTTCTCCATAGTTCTTGTGTCTATCCCCTTCCCACCATCTCCACTGCTGTGGTAAGCCACCCTTTTTTTTTTTTTTTTGAGATGGAGTTTCACTTTTGTCACCCAGGCTAGAGTGCAATGGCATGATCTTGGCTCACTGCAACCTCTGGCTCCTGGTCTCAGGCAATTCTCCTGTCTCCGCCGGGGTTTACAAGCCCCCCCCACCCCGCCCAGCTGATTTTTTTTTTTTTTTTTTTTGTATTTTTAGTAGAAATAGGGTTTCACCATATTGGTCAGGCTGGTAACTCCTGACCTCAGGTGATCCACCCGCCTTTACTTCCCAAAATGCTAGGATTACAGGCGTGAGCCACCACGCCCAACACCACCCTCATTTTTTGCCTGGAAGACTGAAATCGCTTTCCAACTGTCTCACTGATTCTATGTTCACACACCCCCTTCAGTCATTCCCCACCTATACACTGCAGCAAATGATTATTTGTTTTTGAGAAGGAGTCTTGCTCTGTCACCCAGGCTGGAGTGCAGTGGAGCGATCTCGGCTTGCTGCAACCTCCACCTCTGGGTTCAAGCAGTTTTCCTGCCTTAGCCTCCTCAGTAGCTAGGATTACAGACATGTGTCACCACGCCTGGCTAATTTTTGCATTTTTTAATTTTAGTAGAGACAGGGTTTCATTGTGTTAGCCAGGCTGGGCTTGATCTCCTGACCTTGTGATCCGCTTGCCTCGGCCTCCCAGAGTGCTGAGATTACAGGCGTGAGCCAATGTACCCGGCAGCAAGTGATATATTTAAAAGGGCAAATAGGCCAGGCGCAGTGGCTCATGCCTGTAGTCCCAGCACTTCAGGAGGCCAAGGTGGGCGGATCACGAGGTCAGGAGATAAGAGACCAGCCTGGCTAACATGGTGAAATCCCAACTCTACTAAAAATACAAAAAATTAGCCAGGCGTGGTGGCACACGCCTGTAGTCCCAGCTACTTGGCAGACTGAGGGAGGAGAATCCCTTGAACCCGGGAGGCGGAGGCTGCAGTGAGCCAAGATCGCACCACTGCACTCCAGCCTGGGCGACAGAACGAGAGTCCGTGGGCAAAGAGAACACTGTATACCACTCCCCTGCTTAAAATCCTTTGTTGCTCTTATGGTAAAGACTGAAATATCACCATCACCTCCCTCCTGCATGATCTTGCTCCTGCCTAACTCTCAGCCTCGGCCCCAGGCACATCACTCTTGCTTAAGGAGCCCTGCACTTTCTTTTCTTTTTCTTTTATTTTTTTCAGGCCGTATCTCTCTATCACCCAGGCTGGAGTGCTGTGCAGTAGCCTGACCACAGCTCACTGCAGCCTCAACCTCCTGGGCTCAAGCGATCTTCCTACCTCAACCTCACAAGTACGATTCAACTACTGGCAAGTGCTACCACAACCAGCTGATTTTTAAATTAGCTGGCTAATTTTTTGCATTTTTAGTATTATGGGGTCTTGCTAGGTTGCCCAGACTGGTTTCGAACTCCTGAGTTCAGGCAATCCTCCTGCCTCCAACCCCCAAAGTATTGGAATTATAGGTGTGAGCCACTGCGCCCATCCCAGACACGTTTTAGAAAGAAAAAAATACCGGCCGGGCGTGGTGGCTCACGCCTGTAATCCAAGCACTTTGGAGGCCAAGGCGGGCAGATCACCTGAGGTCAGGAGTTCAAGACCAGCCTGACCAACATAGTGAAACCCCATCTTAAAAAAAGTAAAATAAAATTAAAAAAAAAAAAAAAAAAAGAAAAAATACATAGAAGTTCTACTGGCCAGAATGCAGTGGCTCTGAGCTTTCTTACCCTCTGCAATGGTTCCTTCTTGTTAAGGTTGGACGTAATATTTTTCAGGGAGGCCTTTTCTGCCTCCACATTACATTTGGTCCCCCCGTGTTGTGGCTTCTTAGTGCCCTGCCTATTTCCTTCACAGAGGTTATCTGTTTCTGAAATGTCCACACTGCCTGCATATGTGTGAAATCTGTAGCTAAGTTATTTCTCTTTATGTGTTTGTTTTGAGACAGTCTCACTCTGTCGCCACGTTGGAGTGCAGTGGCACCATCTCGGCTCACTGCAACCTCCGCCTCTCGGGTTCAAGTGATTCTCCTGCCTCAGCCTCCCGAGTAACTGGGACTACAGGCACCTGCCACCATGGCCGACTAATTTTTGTATTTTTAGTAGAGACGGGGTTTTACCATGTTGGCCAGGATGGTCTCGATCTCCTGACCTCATGATCCACCCGCCTCAGCCTCCCAAAGTGCTGGGATTTCATGCGTGAGCCACCGTGCTCAGCCCTAAAGTTGCACTCTTATCAGAACTTTACCCTCTCCCCCTTGACTTCCCAATGGGGCCTATAGGATACAGGGGAAGCCTCAAGGCAGCCCTGGGAGAGGAGATCTGTGTGCAGGGTTGTGAGTTTAGCCTGGGTTCTCACTGGCCTCGGCTGCTATGTCTCTGGCGACTCCTGGTCTCTACTGCCCTGCGGGCATCAGCTGCTGAGGTGGTTGGCTGGCAAGCTCATGACCTGTGGCTTTAGCAGCTTCAGAGTTTGATGTCTCATCTTTCACCCCTACTCCTCCATTCCCACTGCTGTTACCAGCTGACTTAGGGCGCTTTAGCTTCACTGGTATCTTCAGTACTGCCCATCCCTGGGGTCTTAGCTACATTCTATAGCCATTCCTTGGCCATCAGTCCATCTCAAGGCCTCTTCTTTAGCCTGGCACAGTGCCTACTGGTCTGTCCATGGCTCTCAACCATGCTACTTTCGGCATGCCAGGCAGGGAGCAACAAGGGAAGTCTGGAATTCTGACATACCTGATGTGCACGCGGCGGTGACCGGCAGCACTACTGCAGGCTCCTCCCAATGCCACAGCCTGCTCCCGAGCCCCGCTGCCTGAGCCTTCTCACAGAACTGGACAGTCTTCCAAGCTAGACCAGAGGAAGTTAATTTCCAGCTTCCTCGGCACTTACCTGGGTGTTTCTATGCTCCCTGCCTCAGTGTTAAACCTCAAGAGTTGGGAACACCAACACACTCATCCTGACGTCTCACCTCACCCCCTTTTCCATGAAATGTGTGTTTATCTCCCCAGTTCCAATTATCTCTTGAGTCTTAAGTTTCAAGGAAGCCATTTTTTTTTTTGAGATGGAGTTTCCCTTTTGTTGCCCATGCTGGAGTGCAATGGCACAATTTTGGCTCACTACAACTTCCGTCTCCTGGGTTCAAGGGATTCTCGTGCTTCCCAAGTAGCTGGGATTACAGGCATGTGCCACCATGCCCAGCTACTTTCTGTATTTTTAGTAGAGACGGGGTTTAGCCATGTTGGCCAGGTTGGTCTCGAACTCCTGACCTCAGGTGATCCACCCGCCGCAGCCTCCTAAAGAGTTGGGATTACAGGCGTCAGCCACCACGCCCGGCCTAAATTTTTTTTTAGAGACAGGTCTCACTATCACCACAGCTAGTCTCACATTTCCAGCTCAAGAGATCCTCCCATCTCAACCTCCCAAAGCACTGGGATTGATTATAGGCGTGAGCCACTGAGCCTGGCCAAGGATGTCTTTCTTGACTTTTCTGATTAGATTAAATTTCCCTGTCAAATGGTAATTAGACTCTACATTTCACAAGGGCAGAAAATCTGCTTCGTTCACTTCTTAGGCCTCAGTGCCTAACATAGGGCTTGGAACACAGTCCCAGAACACAGAATAGAAATGCAATATATTGTTGAACAAATATTGGTTTTGTTTTGTTTTTAGAGACAGTCTTGCTCTGTCACCCAGGCTGGAGTGCAGTGACATGATCTCTGCTCACTGCAACCTCTGCCCCCAAGGTTCTTGTGCCTCAGCCTCCCGAGTAGCTGGGATTACAGTCGCAGGCCACCACGCCCGGCTAATTTTTTTTTATATTTTAGTAGAGACGGGGTTTCACCATGTTGCCCAGTCTGATCTCAAACTCCTGACCTCAGGCAATCCACCCTCCTTGACCTCCCAAAGTGCTAGGATTACAGGCATGACCCACCTTGCCTGGCCTGAACAAATATTGCTAATCTGCTTTAATCTCTAATAGACCTTCAGGTCAGGAGGCCAGGGGTGACATATTATACATTCCCCTATTCCTTGGTCATGCAGGGCCTTGAAGTTAGTTCGTACTATCCATACATTCGATAAATACTTTTTGAGTGCAAACTATGTGCAATTTGCTGACCTTGCTATTGGGGTTATAGGAGTAAATCTTTTAGCCCATTTTTATTAAGCATTAAATACACCACGTACAGCCAGGGACGGTGGCTTATGCCTGTAATCCCAGCACATGGGGGGCTGAGGTGGGTGGATCACCTGAGGACAGGAGTTCGAGACCAGCCTGGCAAACATGGTGAAACCCTGTCTCTACTAAAAATACAGAAATTAGCCGGGCATGGTGGTGTGTGCCAGTAATCCCAGCTACTTGGGAAACTGAGGCAGGGGAGTCGATTGACCCTGGGAGGCAGAGGTTGCAGTCAGCCGAGATCTCACCACTGCACTCCATCCTGGGAAACAGAGGGTTACTGTCTCAAAAAAAAAAAAAAATACCCCATGTACATTTATTATACATCGATAAAAACATTAACTAAATATAAAATTGATAACATGTATGTAAAGTATAAAAAATACAGCGAACCTCCTAAACTCACCACTCAGCTCCAGTAGTAAATTTTTTTTTTTTTCATAGATGGGGTTTCACCATGTTGGTCAGGCTGGTCTTGAACTCCCGACCTCAGGTGATCCGCCTGCCTTGGCCTCCAAAGTGCTTGGATTACAGGCGTGAGCCACCACGCACGGCCATGTTTTGTTTTTTTTTTTTTAAGATGGGGTTTCACCATGATGGCCAGGCTGGGTA
>CAUYLG010012414.1:0-38139 GCA_963573385.1 Cacajao melanocephalus | reverse complement strand
TTGTTGCTCTTAACCTTTAGAAAGATCTCTGGAATAAAAAGGAGTTAAGGGTCATGGCTTCTCACTACTTGAGATGAATTTTTGAGAACATTGTGAGAGAAGAAAGATGGGTGGAAATACCTCAAAAAGTGTGTGGTCCTGCAGGAAAACTAGTGCTTCCATCAGTGAGTCTCAGCAGGTACGAAAGAAGCTGCACCATCTGGGTGGGTACAGATTCTCCAGGTGTCAGGAGAGATGGCCTTGAACTTTCTTATGAGGCTGGATAGGTACAACCCCGACTGTGGTCAGGAGGCAGGCTGCCACCTCATGTCGGGGCATGATGGCAACAAGACTAGACTGACATTCAGTGGTTGGAGCTCTGTGGGGAAAAAAGAAAAAGATCCAGTAACCCCTTTAAAATATAGCTGAAAGTCAGTTAAACTCTTAAATATTGCAGAGAGTATCAGTACCTAGATTTAAACTGCTGAATTCAATCATTTCTGCATCATCCAGTTTTATAACCGAAGCTTATAGGTTTTACATACTGGGACAGTCTGGCAACCACAGAAAGAAAATTTCTTTCCAACATGTTATTTTCTTGAAAGGGCTTTATCCCCCAAGGGTTTATGGTAGGCACGCATAGACAATACAATGAGTGGAAATCGAGACACTGGACACTAAGTTGTACTCAGTTACTAATAGGCAGCTTTGCAGTAAGATACTCAATTGCATTTTTTAGATTATTTATAATTGGACTCATTGCTTTCAATTTAAAGGTACTTCTCCTGGAATAAATATCTGCAAAAAGCATAATTGAAAATGTAACTAAGATAGCTTTAAAATAAGTCTATATTTTCCAGTTTTTTACATACCCTGACATGTATATAGTAAGTGCTCAATAAATGGTAACTGTTATGCTTTCTACATCCAGCTTTTTAAAATATCAGTTTTTGGTTTATTTGCTCATATACTTTATGCTACTCTAGCAAAATACTTTTACCCCCCAAGTCACTAGATGGAAATGCATCATGCTGGACACCAAGGAGTGAGGCTGGATTTCTAAGGCTTTGTCTCAGTGAACACGCTTGTCTCTAGGATGGAACTTCGCTTTAAGCTCCTAGGCAGTAGAATGAAGACAGAAGTGAAAAAAGGGAAGAATCCTTGCCGATGATTTTATCGGACCTTCTGGTCTCTTCTAATATAATCAGTAGTACAGGCTCTGAAATGAAATGAGTGGGAGGGTTTGAAGTCAACATAGCAGAAAAAGAGAAGGTTGTGTGGATTTGCATGGCGGTTTTACGCAGATGTGCATGTGTTTGCTTGATTAACTTGGCGTTCCAGCTTATCTGCCTTCTTCAGGGAGCATGATCCTCTTGGGGAGTATCCTCCCTCATCTGTATGGTTCTAATGAAGCTGGAGAAGCAATACCCTCTCATGGTAAAGAGCACATGGCTGTGGGCTGGATTCATATCCAGGTGTCAGTACTTACTGTGTGACCTTGTGCAACTTAACCACCTTGCGCATCAGAATCTTCATTTTAAAATGGAGATAATACAGTGCCTTCCTTATTGGGTCGTTTGTTTCGCCTGGGTTTTCTCCAAAGAGCCTAAGATATGGGATTGGGTGCAGGTGGTTTGCACTGCAAAGGGATCTCAAGGAGTGGAAGCAGGTGAAACAGGGAGGAAGGAAAACCTAATCCAAGGTTTTGTTCCGAGCTGTTGGTGGCCGTGGACACTGGGGCTTGGCCCTGTTGCAGCTTTTTTAAGGACTGTGCAGACTGCATTATAGAGTTGTCTCCAAGGGATTAAGGAGGGGAGGAGTATTTACGTAAAACCTCCCATTCTTGGTTGGCCCATAAAAGTGTTCCCTCTGTTGCATATGTAGGTTTGCACATGTGTATCAGAATATTTCCATAAGATACCCTCCCAGCTCTGATACAGAAGCCCAGGACAGAAGCTACTGGGAGAGGCAAGAAGTTGTCATACCAGATAGCTGCCACCAACTGGCTGGAGTAAAAGAAAGAGAACTTGGAGATTTAACAGGAGATATTGATAAAGGATTAAATGGAAAAAAGTGTGCAAAGCTTCTAGACCATTGTCTGGCTCAGAGTATGTACTAAATTCATGTTAACCAGGCATACATACTTTTCTGTGCAGATACATACATATATATAAATACATTTATATAATTATGTTTTTACATTTCCTTCTGTTATGCACATATTATGTCTTAGGATAAAATTGTCAGAGCTTCACTTGACCATGTAACAGGAACAGTACTGACAGTCTATCACTCCTACGTCTTCGCAGAAGAAGGGAGAATTAATTGTAACTTGACCAATTTCCAGAGATTTGCTAGATTGCAAGCAAGAATATCCAGGGAACAGAAGAGTTAACAAATTCCTACATGTGTCCGAACAGGATCTCCTCCTAACCTCAATACACAGGCAACTCACACACACAGATGAGTGCACACGCACTGAGTTGAGCTAATAGCAAGTTTCAGTATGAGTTGTTTCTCAGAAAAGTTTTATGACTGCTTCATCCCACAAACAAGGCAAGCAGCTTTGACATTTACACTATTTACTTTCTTGATTTCCAGTTGCTTCACTGGGAACACTGAACTTCTCCTAATCATTGTGGATAATGAGTTAGTAAGCTTAGTTTTAGGTCATTCAGGATTTCTTAATCCATAATTGAAGAAGTACCTCCTTTTTGTCTTTGTTTTTCCTTTGATGCTTCCTCATATTTACATTTTTATTTCTTATGCTGATAAAACATCTAGAAGCATATAGGCAGAGTGTTCAGCAAGATATCTGTAAGTGAGGACCTTTTTTAAAGTCTGCCTTTCTTACAGAAGACCAAGGAGTTGGATATACCATCTGAGGAAGTAAGCAAGCATAAGGAAAATACAATTTTTAATAAAAGTGGAAATGTAAATAACCGTATCCTTTTTATGCCCCCCACATTTTTTAGGTGATCAGAAGGTCATCTTAAGCATTTTAATTTTATTTTTAAATTTCTAGGTTATTTGTACTTTTCTGGACTGTCTAGTAAGTGTTAAACACATGCTGTACAATATTATCAAAAGCTAAACTATTGATATGCCTTTTGACAGATCCTTTTCAGTTTGTTAAATCAAACATTTTAACTCTTTTGTGTGTGATCTTGAAAATCATATCATTGGTTCAGTTTTTGGAAATCTCAAATATAATGGGAGTGGTCCCCAGCAGAAGTGGTGGGTAAGAAAAAATTAAGCTTGTCAAGTCATTTTATGAAAGATGCAATAAGGGAGAGTTCGGTTGGAGGACTGCTCAGATCTGATTAAAATCCGCTGCAGCATCTGATAAGGCAATTCAAAGGAACCTGTTTGTGGTTTTATGCTAAATGCTAAAAGATCAGGTGTGTACTTTATAATTGATTTACCTAGGCTTCTCACAGCATTTTTAACTACAGCAGTGATAATGAATGGTTAAAAATCTAAGCCTAAATTTAAAACTTGGGAAGTTTGGGTCGGGTGTTAAGAGTGACTTACTGTAAATAAGGACTGGCTGCCCTTGAACATTTTTAGAGTACGTTTGAATCTGGTGGTAAAACTAGCAGAATTCATTGCCCATTTTTCCTTTGCAAGTGGAAAAATTTACAGCATCTCTCTTGGGTCTCTTGAGCTACGTGGAGATGCACACATCTCAGTTTTAGTGAGAGCCATACACTGACTTTTATTACTCTTATGGGAAACAGAATCAGCTTCATTGTCTGGGAGATTTGCTCATTTTAGAAATGTGTTAGGATATACTATATTGTCTTAATTGTGACTCTTTTAACATACTTATTGCTTAATTTTCTTTGCTGTTTTTATTTTCTTACCTCTGTTGGTTGGATTTGAAAATACAGCAATTAGGACAAGATGACTGACCTTCCCCAGGGTCAGTGAGGAAAATCAGTTCCATCCAATGAAATATTTGCATTCTGTTAAGACAATGATGATCTAGATTATTTAAAATAGTAACAGTAATAACTAATATCTCATTTTAAATAAGGTGGTATTTTCTAATAGATTTTATACACTAACATGTTTAACTTATTTATATTTATTACATGAATATCATAGGCCAGATGCTGAGAACAAAAGCAAGTAGAGACATTGCCTTAAAGATACTTATAGTCTGATGTGGCCAGTGAGACAGTTTAAAAATAGCTGCATGCCCAAAGGAAATGCATATATATATTCACCAAATGCCATGAATTAAAATATTCACAGCAGTATTATTCATGATAGTCACAAACTAGAATTACTCACACATCCATCAACATAGAATGAATTACTAAACTGTGGCATGGTTGCATGATAGACTGCATTATAGCCATAAGAATAAATAAATCGCAGCTGTACCCAATAACATGGAGGAATCTCATGTGTGTTATGTTGAGTGGAAGAAGCCAGATACCAAACAACATCAACTGTATGATTGTATTTATGCCAAGAAGAGAGTAAAACGTATCTGTGCTGCTGGAAGTCAGTACAGAATTAGTGTTGGGAGGTGCAGTGATTGAGAGAGCACATGAAGGGGCTCTACGGCATGCTGACCATGTTCTTTTTCTTTGAGCGGTGTTTTCTGTGTTTATGAAATTATATTAACTTTGCCTGTGTGATTTTTTGCATTTCTCTATATAATATACTTAATTGAATTTTTAAAACAAACAGTATTATTAAGTAGAATAAGAAAAGACCTTTGTGGATAAAGTCTTCTGTAAGAAACTGGGTTATATCTATCATGTGCTACTACCTTAGTTTTCTTTCAGTAAAGTTTTTTTTTTTTTTTTTTAAATTTCCACTTGCCTTAGTTTTAGGGAAGAATTGGGAGGATTTGAAGATCTGGAAATAGAGACAGTCCTGAAAGAAGAAAGCATACAAACCAAAGTAAAAGGTTGGGAAAGTATTAATTGGGTAACAGACTGAATGGACTTGGAAGTACTTGAAGAGCAGCTGGAAAACTGCAAAGAGGAAAGTATTATATTAGGTTTGAGCGAGACAATAAAATGTTTTAAACTATTATGGATATGGTTTCTATTTTTTTCTTTAGATGATGGAAATCAATGAAAAATTTTGTGCTATGGAATGGTATGATTAAGATTAGATGTTTGAATATCTGGCAAATGAGCTTTAGGGTATAGATTGAAAGGCAGAGAGACGGAAGGAGAAAAGATTTCACCATCTTTTCTCTACAGTATTACAGAGGATTGTCACGTGGGTCTGCAGTGGGTGACAGCAGTGGGACAGTGACTGGTGCCTAAAGTGTGTTCAATAAATACATACTAAATGAATAATGTGAAGCAATAAACAAAATAAGAGGATTTTGCATTTGACTCTGTAAATTAGCATTCTTGAATAAATTTGCTTTTTCAAGTGGTTGATGATACTAAAGCAGAATCTTCATTTTGTTTTTGCAAGGTAATGCCACTTAAAATTGGGACTGGAATCTTTCATAATCGGTATGTGATACTCAGATAATTGAATCTTAACTATTTGGAATCCAGATTGTATATAGGATTCAGTAATAGCCCAGGTTGTACTGTTTTTCAGCTAATTCCTTCACCAGGCACTCTGAAGTAAAATATAAACTTTCCTCAGGTAGAATATTGTACCTCTTTCTCGATTATTATCCTGGATAGATCAACAGTTATTGCATACTTCTGAGTGCTTTGGTTAAAAATTATTGACATTATAATTCTTCAGTAGTTCTTTCACTAAAAGTCCATCATTCCAGCTTTTTTAGAAATAGGATCAATGGTAGTAACGAATATTCTCATTGAAAAATTGTATTTTATTATGCTACTTCTCTGCTAAAAAATTTGATGGAACCATTTGGGAGGCATTAACCACTTTAACTGGCGTTTAGTAAGTGTTAATGGTTTAGTAAGTTTGTTGAATCAACACTAAGAAAAATCCGTCACTAATGGCAAGCTCAGAAATAACATGACCCTGAAAAGATTTTAGCTTAATTTTGTTTTGTTTTGCTGATTGAATTTTAAACTATCCACTCTGTGTCAAGGTCTTCAGTAGTGCTAATGAATTAGTTATCTCTGAAACACATCCTGGAATTAATTGTAAATAAATACTATTGCAATTTAAATATGGATTTAGGAATAAGTGATTGAGATTGCAAAATCTATTTTTAAAAATAATATTCTTGTTGTTTCTTTATGGAGAAAAAAAAGCTTTTTGAGTTTGAATTTACACATGTGAGAGCCAAAAACTTTTACAATGCAACCCCCTCCCAAGAAAATATATTCATAATTTTAAAGGGGTGAAATAAAATTATACTTATTCTTTATGGAGAGCTGGCACATAACTTTAAAAAATAATATTTGTCATATGGCGATGTTGAATCAAAGAATGTTCTTAGTTTGTATGTAATGTCTTTTATAAAAAATAGTATATCCTGAATTCATATTTTTCCTTTTCAAGGTAGATTTTGCTCTTTCTGTTGGCATCTGTTTTTCTTTTACAAAGTGATAGACACTAAAACATTTGCAATTCATGATTTCAGTCATAAGATATGACTATAAAAAGATAAGCAATGCAAATCCAATGCATCTTTTTACCTTTTTAAAAATTTCTTTTTGCCTTTACAAATTTACTTTCTTACATTCCATTCAAAAATATTACCTGTTTAAGAAGGGGAAAAATATATCTTGTGACAATTTGTATAATATGTTAATGTGGATATGCATCTAGACATCTGGATGGCATTTTAATATCTCATTCTCATTCAAGGAACTAGACCTCACCCAGATGGTGGAGACAATTTTAAGAGCATTGTTGTAAACAAATAAGGTGTCCGGGAAACCAAACACACTCCAAGATAGGCTTTGCTGCCAAAGAACCTTTTTAGTGAGGTGTTTGACTACAAGATTATACAGCCCTTATCAGTCTCTGACAAAAGGAGAAGTACCAGCAGGCAGTTTTGTTATTCAAAGAAAAAGAACAAAAATGTACCACCAGTCACAAATTTTCCATTTTGAGCATTTTAAAGATTAAACATATTTCATAAACATAGAATATATGTGTGTATATATACATGCATACATGTGTGCATATAACATATGTATATACATGCCTGCATATATTTTAATAAAGTCGACCTATACGATTTAACAGTAAGTTGATTTCTTCCTTCTTTTCTTAGAAATAACTGAAGTCAAATCTTTGTGTGTTAAAAACACAGGACTGTGGAATTGTTGGGTTTAGGTTTAAAACCTGATCCATCACTAACTAGCTTTGTTATATGAGGTAGGTGACTTATTCTCTTGTTGTATGTGTTTTGTCATCTTGGATAATCTTTGTGTCATAGGGTTGATAAAAGGATTAAATGCATTACATACACAACAAACATTTAGTACATGCCAATGCATAGGTCGCACACAATACACGTTAGTAGTTAAAATTGTCTGATTTTTACTACTTTATTCTTTGCTTTATTTTTCAATCTGGCCATCTCTAACACAAGATCTTGGGCTTGGGACAAGGATCCCGTCTCTAGAATCTGACAGACTGACGCTTATACTTAAGTCTATCTCTTACCAACTAGACGGTCATCGAAACTGTCAGAGTCAGCTTGCTTATGTAGTAGAGGGGCTCAGTTCTGAATTCACTGGATTGTTTTGCCTATGTGACCATGCACATGAAGTAAATGCTTTTGGAGGTACCTATTTTTAGGTCACATGTCTTTTTACTGAGATTTGCATGGTGACTTTTACCCAAAGGACTGGACACTCAGAATCCATATTTTTCTTTATTTCTCTGATTATCATTGATTAATTTGAACCAGATAGAATGTGGGATTCCGAAGTGTTTGGCTGAGCTTTTAAGATAGGGATGTTGCATTTCAGGAGATCTTTGACATGTTTGTCCTTAACTATACCAAAGAAGTGACAGTTTCTCAGGACAGACAGCCAGAAAAGGAGGTAAAGAGGTGACTGTCCACGTAGAAGAGAGAGGACACTCAGTGTGAAACAGAGAAAAGATAGAGTGTTTTTTCTTGGGTTCCAGATAACTTCCTTTTTTTTTTTTTCAATTCCGTGGCACATCTTAGATTCATTCCAATTGATTTTTGTGTTAATCTTGTATGTGATAGGTTTTTTTCATAGAGCTAAAATATCCCAGATTAAGATGACAAGTAACTAGATCATCTGTGGTATTTTTCATGTAGCCTATGTTGTTTATAGAACACCACTGAGCATTAGGAGATTGCATACGATAAATCCATTTTGAAGACCACATCTATTACGAAGTTTGGAAATGAACCGGCAATACCAGGGAATGGAAAGAGCAGGGATGGCAAATCTTTGGTTAGCTTCTTTCCCCTTGAATGCAGAGAAAGTCTTGGATTACTTTTCATTGAATGACGTCAGGAAGGCACTCCATTTCATTAAGAGTAATGTGGGATGTGGTATGAGAAATATGTCAAAGCAAATGGTTTAGGACTAATGCTGGGAATAACTTCCTCTGTGGCCTATACATTCCATGTGATACATGGTACAAGTGTAGTGTCTTAAAGGATATGGATAAGATGAACATAAAGGATGCAAAAACATGTTTTACATTGTTCTTGTTTCTAAGGGACTAAGTGAGATCTGAGTGAAAAGGCAAGTACATAAAAGCAAAACAAAACAAGACATATCATATTTTATTAGGGGTCAAGTAAATTTAACAGATAATAAGAGCAATAGATGTAAGAGGTCCTGTGCCCCAAGGACTTGGGAGACTGGCCAGGGATGATAGATTGGGGAGACGGCATTATAAAGGTGTGCATGGGCACCAGTGAGCAAGCCTAGTTGTCTGGAGCAGACATTCTTACCAGAAAACAATGGGAAATAGAATTGACAGACCAAACAGGAAATAAGTTGTAGAAATTCTTGAATGCATACCAAGAAATGAGGCCATCTGTAGGCAATGGAGAACATTTGAAGAATTCAAATTATGTAGTTGTACATAACAGAACTGAGAGAGATCCTAAGAGATCAATTGGCCTAGCCCACTTCCTTAATGCAGGTGTGTTCATATTAATTTACTTGATAGGAATAGCTGATTCTTTATGCTCAAAAGGGAATCTCTCATAGTAAGGAGAGATGAGATGGCTTGGTTCTTGATTGACGTTTATATGCTTTATTAGTATATTGAGGTTTAGTGCATATATAAGTTCAGTATACACTTAGAGCAGGGTTTCTCATCCTCAGCACTTTTGCTATTTTGAACTGGATAATTCTTTTTTGAGGCAGGAGGAGTCTGAATTATAGGGTGTTTAGAAGCTTCCCTGGCCTCTATCTCTAGAATGCCAGTAGTACCTGTACTTGTAGTTGTGACAACCAAAAATGCATCCAGATGTTGCTAGATGTCCTCTGTGGGTTAAAACATTTTTTTCAGACGTTGCTAAAGGTCCTCTGTACGTTAAAAATATCCCTGGTGGAGAACCACTGACTTGGAGCAAGAATTTCTGTTTAAACTTGAAATAGAGAAAGCACTTGCATAGAGTTCAAAACAGAATATTGACACATAATTAGGTAGTGGTTTGCAGGATAAATTAGAGAAGGTAGAAATGGGAGCCAATGAGAATATGCGGGAATTTATCTTTATCTCTCTGTGCATATGAGAATTTCATACTCTTATTTCCCTCCATGTTTTTTTTTTCTCATCAGAAAGCAAGGCAGCTATCAAAGACGGTGAAATGATCATGTCAGTTTAGAAGTGAGTAGATGGGTTTATAAGCTAAAACTCTGTGCCTCTGATAGTAAATAGAGGCCCTGTTAGTAACAGAATAGTAGTTGTTGTAATGGTAGTAGAAGCAGCATTAATTGTGCACTCATAATAGTACCTCTCACAAGAACCTTTAGAAATGTTTGCTACTATTATCCCCATCCTGCCGATACGGAAGCTGAGGTTTAGTGCTCACCCATGGCAATGGTTGGGATTCCAACTCATCTCTCTCTTGCTTCCAGCACTCTCTATTGCTTCATCGTGAAATAAGTTTTGCATTGCAAATGGTCGATAAGAAAAGGCAATCTGAATGGTCACACTCTCTGTTGTTTGTTAAGTTATGCCATGCTTCCTGAAATCTCACTCTCTTTATTTAGAGAGGTGAACAGAAATTATTCCCCTTAAGAATGGCGTAAGCTGGTACAATATTTAGAGCCCCATCTGCTTATGGAAGAAGTTTTTAAAAAATATATTTCAGGCTTACATCATTTGTTTCATGCCCCAGACATTGACTCAGCTATTTCTCTAAGGAGCCATAATTTATTTTAGTGGGAAATAATATTTAGAAATAACAATCTGAGTGGAAAGGATGTTCACTGCTACTGCACTGACCATTGTTTTTAGTCTTATTCCTTGGAGAGAGCTGAAAACTTTCCTTCCCTTTTTTAAAAAAAAAGACTGATGAATCCTAAGCAAAAATGGGTACATAAAATAGTTGTCCTTTCTTTTAATTTATATGAAAAGATCTTTGAGTTTTGGAAACTGGATTTTCGGACCGTAGAGAGGTGTTAGTAGAAGATTTGTTCTCACCTTGAAGCCTGTCTGCTCCTTGGAGACCTCCACACTGCCACTGGAGGAGACTTAGTTAATCCTTTAGGAACAGCGATAGTTATCTCTGATCTGTGCAGCATTCACCATGATTTCATTAATCTCTGTGTCGTTCAGACCATTTCCTTTGGGTCCAAACAAAGGTGATACAGTCTCACTTTTCACTTAATTTCAGTGACTTCGCATCTGTCTGTTCCAGCACCCGTTACATGAAATCTTAGTATTCTTAGAGATAAAGGTGAGCAAAGAATAGTGACCTTGTCCCTAGGTTAAGGTCTGCCTTTCTGTTTCCTCTTTCCTTCCTCAGGACTGTGCTGAACACTGTGAAGCAGGCCTATGGTAAGGTACCTGAAAGGGGGCATCCAGCTGCTGGAAATGACATCTTCTTAGTAAACTAAAAGACTGGTTCAGAGACATTTTTTCATCAGTTCCTTTTTGCTTTCAAGTGTGAAGATTCTGTTAGCATTCCTGTTAATCTAGTTACGGTGATAAACTAACGAAAGTAGAAAGAAAATATACTATATTCTCGAAGCTTGACAATGAATTCTAAATTTTAGAAATCCATTGTGAAAATCAGTTTAAAATTGTGTACGTATGATTTTCACTTATTAAAGTCAAAACAAGTAGAATATCTTGTAAAACAAGCCCACTGTAGCCTTTTTACTGTGTAGAGCCATTTTTGTTAAGTGATACTCATAGATTATATATAAGTAATTTAAAAGATTGAAAATGAAAAATCTAAAGTTAGGGAATATTAGCAAAATTAAATAGTAATATCAGATAATGACATCAAATTGTATTATTATTAGCATTTTGAGACAGTCTTACTCTGTCACCCAGCCTCGAGTAAAGTGGTCCAGTCTTGGCTCACTGCAGCCTTTGCCTCCTGGTTCAAGCAATTGAACTTCTGAGTAGCTGGGATTGCTGGGATTACAGGTGCATGCCACTATGCCAGGCTAATTTTTTGTATTTTTAGTAGAGATGGGATTTCACCGTGTTGGCCAGGCTGATCTCAGACCCCTGAACTCAGGTGACCTACCTGCCTCAGCCTCCCAAAGTGCTAGAATTACACTGAGCCTGGCCACATCAAATTATTAAACTAAAAATAGGAAATCAAGTCATTGGATATTTTTTAAAGATTTGTAACTATAAAAGGTATATGACTAATCTTAGAGCTCTTGTCTTAGACTTGTACTGACCTGCTTCTAAGACGCTAGGCTAATTTTAGTTGGTGAGGTCTAACAGCAGGTTCAATACCCAGCTGTTGGGTAACCTTCATCTCTGACTAAGCTGTAAGATATGCTGCTCATTTATACTAGGCTTCAGAATGGCATTCTAGATATGCAGAGAGAGCTTTGTGATAACTGTATTTGTCTGAATTCAAACCTGAAACTAGGTACAGGGTATATTACCATAGCAGTCATACAAGAAGAGTTTTAAGTGATTGGTCTCTTTAAGACCTGCATAAATTCTGCTTCTGTTGAAATGGGGATAGGCAAATTTCAGGAATTTAATTGTATAGGTAAATTTTAGACACTTGTGTTGATTTCTGTATATTAAACTTAAGTATTTCATATATAAGATAACTTTCAAGATCTTGAATCACATATATTACAACTAAAGTTTTGATTAATAATACACAACTGAGGAATAATAGTATTTTTAAGACTGTGAAATAAATCCTATTGACTTTGAAGGGCAAACATTTTCCCTCGTTTGAGGGCATCATTTTCATTGTGATAAAATCAAATTGCATCAACTTAAGGTGAGATTCTGTGAGTTGTGCAACTAAAAACCAGTGTTTATTCTCAGATTTGAATGTGAAGATAATACAAAAAAATCATATCAAACTTTTAGACAGGTAAACTACTAAAGATGTGTGAGTTGAAATTTTTGAATTCTAGCTTATTAAAAATAAGATTATATCAGTTTCAAACTATCTTGTTGATTTTAAATATTTTTAAGCCCACTTAGCAGAAATGCCAGCTTTAAAGTTTTTGAAGCAGATTCCAGAAATGAAATAATGTTTTGAAATGGAAGTATCTCAGTTGTAAACATTCCTTGGTATTGTATTTATCCAGTTTCCTAATGTCCTCAAAACCTCATAGTTGAAATGCAGTCAGTATTTCTTGAATTAATTGATTTTTTTTTTTTTATTTTGAGACGGAGTTTCACTCTATTGCTCAGGCTGGAGTGCAGTGGGACAATTTCGGCTTACTGCAACCTCTGCCTCCCAGGTTTAAGCAATTCTCATGCCTCAGACTTCTGAGTAGCTAGGATTACAGGCATGCAACACCATGCCCAGGTAATTTTTGTATTTTAGTAGAGACAAGGTTTCACCATGTTGGCCAGGCTGGTCTTGAACTCCTGACCTCAAGTGATATACGCACCTTGGCCTCCCAAAGTGCTAGATTACAGGCATTGAGACATTGCCTGGCCGGATTTTTTTTTTTTTTTTAACTGCCTTGTTCCAAAGTTTCTTAAATCTGTACTGGGAAAAGGAAAAGCCCTTCTGCTGTCTATGCCAGTGGTTCTAGAAAGTGGAGATTTTGGAACCTTGTGGTGGGGAGTGGGGGTCCCCAAGGCTCTTTCAGGGGACAAAAAAGTTACAACAGTTTTCATTATATTACTAAAAATGTGCCTTTTTTCTATCTTTCACTTAAATGTTTACAATGAACTTTCTAGACTACCTGATGTATGAAATCACAGATCGAAAGCAGAAAGTTATGAAAATCCAGTTATCCTTTGTTAATGCAGACATTTAAAAGATTGCAGTAATGTAAAACAGTGCTACTCTTCTTACTAAGTTACTTTTGTTTTGGAAAATACTTTTTTTTTTTTATAAAAATGTTATTTAGGTTAGCATACCACTTTTATTAAATGAATTAATAAGTCAAGAAATTATTTTCAGCTTTTTAAAAATTTGGTAAATAGCAATAGATAAAATCCACATTAAAAGAAAACTACACCAGGTACAGTGGCTCATGCGTGTAATCCAGGCCCTTTGGGAGGCCAAGGGAGGAGGATCACTTGAGTCCAGGAGTTTGAGACCAGCCTGGGTAACATAGGGAGACCCCATCATAACCAAAAAAGAAAGAAAGAAAAAAAAGCTGAGTATGGTGGCACTTGCCTGTGGTCTTAGCTGCTTGGTAGGCTGGAGCAGGAGGATCACTTGAGCCTGGGAAGTCAAGGCTGCAAGTGAGTCCTGATCATGCCACTATACTCCAGCCTGAGTAACAGAGTAAGACCCTTTTTCAAAAATACCCCAAAAACCATAAAACAAAAAAGAGAAAGGGAAAAGAAAGGAAGGGAAAGAAAACTAACTCTACGGGGTCTTCATTTAGGTATTTTTTTGTTTGTTTGTTTGTTTTTGAGATGGAGTCTCACTGCATCACCTAGGGTAGAGTGCAGTTGGCATGATCTTGGCTTACTGCAACCTCTGTCTCCCAGGTTCAAGCGATTCTCCTGCGTCAGCCTCTCGAGTAGCTGGGATTACAGGTGCACACTACCACACTTGGGTGATTTTTATATTTTTAGTAGAGATGGGGTTTCACCATTTTGGCTAGGCTAGTCCTGAACTCCTGACCTCAGGTGATCCACGCACCTTGGCCTCTCAAAGTGCTGGGATTACAGGTGTGAGCCACTGTGGTTGGCCCAAGGGTCTTCAGTAATTTTTAAGAGTTTAATTGATCTTAAGACCAAAAGTTTGAGAAATGCTAATCTATACCAACAAGTTACATTACATTATAGTTTCTTCTTGTTTCATTGTTGCAGTATAGTTTTTAATATAGTGAAAATAACAGATTTTACATATAAATTTGGTGAGTATTGTCAGGTGCACAGACCTGTGTAACTAACATCCCATCAAGATGTGGAACATTTCCATCACTCTAGGAAGCTCCCTCTGACTGCCTTTCAGTCAATGCCCCACTCTCCATAGACAGCCACTGTTCTGATATCTGGCGCTATGGATTAGTCTTATCTTGAACAAGTGAATCATAGAGCATGTACTCTTTGTGGCTTTAGTCACTCAGCACCCTGTCTTGACTTTCATTCCTATTGTATATATCGTTGCTCATTCCTTTTTATTGGGGAGTGCTACGCTAGTTTGAATATACCACAATTTGGCTTATCTCTACTCCTGTTAATGTAGTTTGGGTTTCTTCCAGATTGGAGTTATGAACAAAAAAGCATTCATAAATGTTCTTCTAGATACCTTTCTGCAGAGATGTTTTCATTGTCTTCACTACGTACGAGTAGAATTCATAGGTCATAGGAGAGATGTATGTTTAGCTTTGTAAGATGTTACTGTACTGTTTCCGGAGTGTGTACCATTTTGCACTGCAGTCAACAATACCTGAGAATTTCAGTTGCTTCACATCCTCACCAACATTTGGTGTTTTGTAGGTATGACGTGGTGTCCTGTTGTGTGGTTTTAATTGATATTTTCTTACTGATTTTGAATGCTTGTCCATGTTTTTATTAGCAATTGTTTTTGTGAAGTGTCTGGGAGTTTTGTCCATTTTAAATTTGTTTGTATGTCCTTGTATTATTGATTTGTAGTAATTCTTTATATATTCTGGATATTATGAAATAGTATGAAATACACATATCATGAGTATTTTCTCTTAGTTGGTAGCTTGTCCTTTCATTTCCTTAATAATGAACAGAAGTCTTTAATTTGTCCCTTGTTTGGACACAGCCTTTAATTTTAATGAAGTCCACTTTGTAATTTTTCTGTTATGTTAGTGCTATCTTGGGGGTTCTCTCTAAGCAATTGTTGCCTACTCCAAAACTTTTAGCCTTTACCCTGGTGCTCTTTGCTATCACCAGTGGTGTGTTCTTGAAGTTAATTTCATCAGTGTCTTTTGAGGAGAATGACAGAAAAATGGAAGGTATTTAGAGTGCATAAGAAATTCTGTGATGTGGCATTTTAAGTTCTCAGAGTAAACAATAGTCTTTTGTTGTTGATACTATGGAATAATTGTTTCTTATTGTAAATGTGCATGGGACAGTTTACACATTCTAGATCCCTAATAGAAAACCATCTGGCATAAAGTTAATAAATGTGTGCTAAGTACCTATATTACAGGTTCTATGCCATTCACTGTGGGTTCAACAGAGCTGAGAATCTAATGGTAGTAAAAGTTTAAGTAAGTAAATCTGCAGCAGCTTTACATGTTCTCAAGAAATTGGTGGTAGGTGAATAGCAGTGTTTGTGGGAACTCTTAGCCTTTCAAATGGAGAGAATGCGTTGGAATCTCTGTGGTTCTTTATGCTCCAACCAGGACAAATAAGGGGTAGAGAGGAATGGTAAATTTCTAACAATGGAATTTGGTACTTTACAAATGACTTGTAAGTCGGAGTATATTTATTCAGTGGTGAGATTGCAAGGCTTTTCTGCTGATCGTTTCCTTTTCAACCATTGTTTAATGAGCTGTATCCCAGGTGAACTATGTAAGGATTTTTTTCAAGCAAGATTATGCGTCATTTGTGAAAATGAAGTAAGACTTTTTATTACTACAGTAATTTACTCTAACAATTTAAAAATCTAATTACTTTTATGAATTTAAGTTTATTTTATAGTTTATCCCTAATGACTTCCTAATTTGGAAGACTCTTTTGCTTTGAGTGTTTAGTAGACATTAGCAGGGCAATAGAAATTAAAGATAAAAGCTGTGTCATTAAATCAAATATAAATTGAGACTTGCAGGCAGGATGCAGTGGCTCACACCTGTAATCCCAGCACTTTGGGAGGTTGAGAGAGATGGATTGCTTGAGGACAGGAGTTTGAGACTAGCCTCGGTATCATGGGAAAACAAAAATCGGCCAGCGTTGTGACACACGCTTGTAGTGCCAGGTACTCTGGAGGCTGAGGCTCAAGAATCGCTTAAATCCGGGAGGCAGAGGTTGCAGTGAGCCAAGATTGTGCCACTGCATTCCAGCCTGGGTGACAGAAGGAAGGATTTGGAGGAAAGGAGAAGTCTGATAGTTGAGAAGAGGTGGTAAGTATCTAACAGCTGAAAATAGTTATACATACACACGTGCAAAACACATAACAATATACATGTATACATACAGATTGTCAATGTTGTAGTTACAGATGTGTTGAAATCTGTTTCTCTGTGAAATAGTTTTCTTAGATTTTTAGTTAATTCTTTGATGTTGAATCAGAGGTAAGAATTGTTTTTCACTTTTCTAAATATCCAGATCAATATTCTGCTACCTAAAATTATGATTCCTACATAATAGTTAATAACAAATACTTGTTAAGTGCAAGTGAAAATGTGTGTTAAAGAAGTTGGTTTTGAAAATATTCTTTTAAGAAGTGGCATAAGAGGCTGGGCGCAGACTTACGCCTGTAATCCCAGCACTTTTGGAGGCCAAGGCGGGTGGATTACCTGAAGTCAGGAGTTCAAGACCAGCCTGGTCAACATGGCGAAACCCTGTCTCTACTAAAATTAGAAAAATTAGAAAACTTAGCAAGGCGTGATGGTGGGTGCCTATAATCACAGCTACTTGGCAGGCTGAGGCAGGAGAATTGCTTGAACCTGGGAGGTGGAGGTTGCAGTGAGTCCAGAATAAGCCACTGCACTCCAGCCTGGGGCACAGAGCGAGACAGCAAATGATAGTTACGTTCTTCATACATCATTGCTTAAGTATTCATATCAGTTTTTCACCATTTTTCTTTTCTTTAGCTCCATTGTAACTTGAGACATTAAGTAAAATCATTTAAAACTTTGAGCACCTGTTATATGCAAAATATTCTATACCCTGAAGGGCACAGAGGAGAATAAGACACAGTCCCTTATCTCAGAGTCTCAGAGGAGAGTAGGATTACACTGCATGAGTGGCAGATATTTAAAAAATCACAGAGGGCATGAAGGAAGATAGGGAAAATAAAGAATTGTGAAATTTAAGCTGAGCATGGAACTAGCCAATTTCATTGTTCTAAATTAGAACCTTGGATTTGCTTTTAAAATCCCATTGCTGACATCATGGGTAAGTTTGAGATCATTCACCAAGGCTGAGTGCAGCAGAGAAGTCTTCTGCCAAAGAAGGGTTGGGAGAGGACGTACCCTGAGATCTGGACAGGAATGAGTTTTATTACCATCTAATCATGCCAATGGAATGCTTAAGGTGCAGTAGAATTAAGTTTGGGATGTATTATTTTGTTCTTTAGTCATTTCAATTAAATGAAAAATGTTACTTGGTCAGAATTATCCCAGCACTTTCACTCCGGTCATAGGACATTAAAACAAAGAATATCAATGAATTATTATATGGCACAAAAGAAAGGGGCATTTCTAAGTCAGAATCCCTCCTGAGTTGCTTCATATGTCTTAACCGCAGTCTTTACTTAAAGATTGCTTGTTTAATATTCTGAAGCCTCCTAACCAGAAATTGTTGGAAGGGATAGTTCATTAATTTGAAAAATCTCTTCCATTTATACCGGTGTATGGTCCCAGGTGAGAGCCACTGGCTGACATTAACTATCCAGGTATAAAGTCTTCCATCCAGGCACGGTGCCTCACGCCTGTAATCCCAGCACTTCGGGAGGCCAAGGTGGGAGGATCACCTGAGGTCAGGAGTTTGAGACCAGCCTGGCCAATATGGTGAAACCCCATCTCTACGAGAAATACAAAAATTTCCCTGGGTGCGGTGGTGCATGCCTGCAGTCCCAGCTCCTCTGGAGGCTGAGGCAGTAGAATTGCTTGAACCTGGGAGGCAGAAGTTGCAGCGAGCCGAGATTGCACCACTGTACTCCAGCTTGGGAGACAGAGTGAGACTCCATCTCCAAAAACAGCAACAGCAACAACAAGGCTTCCTAGGGGAAAATAGCACAACTAGTGGAAACTATTTCATTTTCTGCTTTTCTACAGGGTGATAGAAACAACTACATTCCTGTTTCTCTGTGAAAACCTTAATATAGTTATGAAAATTGTTCCATAAATAACCATTTTTAGGTCATCTTTTGAAAGTGTAATTAGTACATTTTTTGTCCAAAAAGTAACAGTGTCTTTCAATCTTTAACAAAGCAGACAGGAAGATGAAACAGTTTTCCCTGAAATTATTTATAATAACAATAACATCAATCTCCGCTTCATGTTGAAGGGTTTCTACCTACCAGGCATTGAGCTCAATGTTTTATATCACTGACCAATATCCATATTTAAAATAAAATTATATTTGACCACATAATGCACACATATGGGGTATGTGTGTATTGTTGGGACAGAATTTTCATTAACAATACCTACCCTTGACAGATGTATTTGATTTCACTTTTTAAAATGCTGGTTATATTACCGTTAAATCTTCATACATCTCATTTAGGTATGAGACCTAAAGTTTTAAAACTTTAGAGTGTTTAAAAACACTCTCTGTATGCATTGTTTCATGGGAACTCCACCATGGCCATATGAAACACTTTTTTATTGTCATTTTCTGAGAAAAACCAAGGTTTGGAATAGGTTAGTTACATGTTCAAGTTCACACGGTAAGTGGCAGTCAGAGTTCTGAAGGCCAGGAGCAACAGCTGTGGAGTTAAATAATCCGGTTCTACTAATTCAGTTTGTGACCACGGACAAGTTATTTAGTAAGAGTGCTTAATAAGATTACTCTGAGGATTAAATGAGGTGATGCACATTAAGTGATTAACACAGTCTAAAATGGAGTAAACTCTCAGTAAATGCTAGCCATTCGCATTCAACAACTTCATCTTAGAACTATTTAAAACTAGCCTGGGGATATTTTGATGTCATACCATTTGTAAAAGTGTTGCTTTTAAAAAACATCTGGACTTGTTCTTGTCTTCCCTGAAAGGTACAAATTAATATTCAAGGGACTTTTGAATTGAGATAGAAGCTGGAATGAAGCCAAATAAAAATATAGACTATTAAGATTCCTGGAATGTGGGTAAGAGAAGTGTTGGAGAGAGAGCTCCTGTCTTAGAAGAAAGGGAATAGGGCCACTTCACAGGCCCTGTTCGTGAAAGCCATAGCGGGCACGAGACTCTTACAGCCGCAAGTAACCCAAAATGAGCAAACAAGGACACATCCCTTAAAGAAACCTATCTTATCTTTATGTAGAGGTATGGACTTGAGAGAAATACATATCATTTAGAAAATTGGAACAACATGTTAAAAAAATAAACAGCTTTAGGGTAGGAGAATCCTTCACCAAGATAGAAAACACACAACCTGTGTTTTTAAAAAGAGACATACTTGTTTGTAAAAGTATTTTTTTTAACCTGCAAATGGTACTATTTGCAATCTAGGTGACAAAATATTAATATCTGTCATATACAAAAAAATTATTACTAAATGACAAAATTATTACTAAATGACAAAATCCAAATCATCTGATATAAATAGGCAGTTGACCATCTGTGAATTCAGATGGTCATTAAGCATATGAAAAATGTTCTAACTCACTAGTAGACAAGGAAAACCAAAGTAAAATAACAATGTAGTATCACTACCTGAGTCAGACCCAAAACCTGAAAGGCAAGAACACCTGTTAACACCAACTCATGCTGGGAAGAAGAGTGCTCATAGTCTGCTGGTGAGATAGGAGATTGCTAAAACCTTCTCCAAAAGTAGTCTGGCTACATCTATGGATATGTGAAATAGATATCCTTCTTGACCCAGCAGTCTTAACTCCAGTGCTCTGCTCCATTAAAGTACAGGCATCAGATTTAAATAACAATACATCATATATTGAAATATATTTTTGCATTGTTTCTTTTGGCAAAAGAATGAAATGGTGAATGCCTTTCATGGAGAATGACAAAATGTATTTTGATATATAGTATTCTTAGGAATGTTATACATTCATTAAAATAATTAGTATACTATTTGACATCAACAAATTTGCATATAGTATTGAAAAATATACCATAGAGAAATGTGTATAATTAGTACCCTACTTTGGAATATTAAAGGCAGCACGCCCCTTTGTGTGTGCATAGATGCATGCTTTATATGTGGCCCTTTGGCAACATGTAGAAAAGCACAGAAAAATAGATGCCAGCTTTCTAAGGTGGATTATAGAAGATGATAGAGTGGTGGTAGAAATGGAGAGTGGGGTGGCAAGCAAAAGGAGCAAAGAGGGAAAGACTACATTAAAAATAAAACTGGCATGCATGATATGCTACCTACATACGTGTACATGTGCCTAAAGGTATTAGAGGTGTATCTGTGTCTATCAACTTGAAAGGGAGTGTCCTTGATATTTTGTGAAAAAGCAATGTGACCTATACAGTAATATTTCAGTTTAAAAAATGGGCATACCTATAAACCCTTGTTTGTATGAAGAGAGGGATGTGGAAAGGAGCATTCGTGCTGTTACTGTTGATATTGGAGGGTGCAGAAGGAGAGGTCTAGCTTGTGCTTTATCTGTAGATTATTCCTTTGTTATATAATAATGTAATATTTTTTGGATACGCACAGAGGCTCATGCCTATAATCCCAGCACTTTGGTAGGCCGAGGAGGATGGATCACCTGAGGTCAGGGGTTCAAGACCAGCCTGGCTAACATGGTGAAACCCCATCTCTACGAAAAATACAAAATTAGCCAGACATGGTGGCAATGCCTGTAATGGCAGCTACTCAGAAAGCTGAGGAAGGAGAATCACTTGAACCCAGGTGGTGGAGGTTGCAGTGTGCCATTGCTCTCCAGTGTGGGCAAAAAGAGGGACACTCTGTCTGTAAAGAAATAGTATTTTTGAAATTTGAAAAATAACTGCATACTCCATCCCCACCCCCCAATATAGTTGTATTTACTGCCATTTGGTATATGTCCAAGAAGATTGTTTTAATTGTATGTGTTGTTTTGGTTTTGACATAGAACTTGAATTCCTAAACATTTAAGGTCCAGATTACCAAACGTTGTGAATTAAGAAATTTACCCTTTTTTCTGGAATATCTGTTAATAATGAATTGTTTTTATCTTGTTGGTTGGGAAAATACCAAACATTGTGAATTATGAAATTTACCTTTTTTTCTGGAATACCTGTTAATAATGAATCGTTTTTATCTATAATACACAAAGAGCTCCTACATGGTGAGGAGATAATTTAGTGGACAGATGATATCACCACTGACAATGAGTGCTTTTATCTGAGTATATTTGTACTTTATAAAAATAACAAATAATTAAAAAAATTCTTTAAAACTGACATGTAGGTAAGAAGTTGAACCTTCATTTCCAAGAGGCTTTAATTGTCCTAGGAATTTTTCTTAGTGCAGATCTAGCTGCCAGGAGAAGGTGAACTGTACAGCTGCGTAGCTTTGACTTGGAAGATTTGCCCGTTACGCGCTGGGCGGTAGCGGGAGTGTGAGCTGTAGCTCTGCTTTCCATTCCACGGTTCTTTTATATCCTCCATGGAAGAGATGACACCTCCCCCACCTCCTGCCAAGCATATTTCAGTAAAAATATGCATGTGCATACACAAGACCCAGAAGAGCTCATGAGTGTCTCATGAAAATCAGGCTGCAAACCTGGAAAGCATGAAACACGTGGCAGCCAATTTCAGGTGAAGCTTAGTTTTGCCTGCCTTGGTTTTTATCGTCTTTTTTTTTTTCTTTTCAGACAGCCTCTGGGAGCAAACAGTGTTGAGTGTTTAACGTAGAAATCCATGGAACAGAGGCAGTAGGTGGGCTCTGTGTCCAGCAGGTAGATAAAGGAGATCTGTGCAGTTAGGTAAATTTGCAAGGCTCAACTTCCAAATAACATATAACTCCTTCTTCCCCCCCTCCCTCCCTCCTTCCTTCCTTCTTTCCTTCCATCCTTCCTTCCTTCCCTCTCTCTTTCTCTCTTTCTTTTCTTTTCTTTCTTCTTTTTCATTTTTTTTTTTTTGAAATGAAATTTTGCTCTGTTGCCCAGGTTGGAGTGCAGTGGTGCAGTCTCAGCTCACTGCAACTTCTGCCTCCTGGATTCATGTGATTCTCCTGCTTCAGCCTCCCGAGTAGCTGGGACTACAGGCATGTGCCACCACACCTGGCTAATTTTTGTATTTTTAGTAGAGACAGGGTTTCACCACGTTGACCAGGCTAGTCTTGACCTCTTGACCTCAAGTGATCCATCCTCCTCAGTCTCCCAAAGTACTAGGATTACGAGCATGAGCCATTATTCCTGGCCCAAATAACACATAATTTCTGCCATCCAAATAACATTTAAAGATTTTGGGGATCATGTTCTCCTGACCTTGCACAACTTTTCAGAACAAGGGGGATTCAAGCACAGCATTTGTTAGTCAACACTTCTTAATTAATTTGTTTTTTTGGGGGTCTGTCTACAATGCTTTAATTGCTTTGTAGCAGGGAAATAATTAATGGTGTGCCAGCAAGCGAAGCCACTGTGAGACTTCATTTAAAAACCAGTTATTGTGCTGTTGTCTAGATAGTCGTAATGTCATCTGTATGGTTGAAAATAGAACCAGGACATATCACTGCCAGTCCCTGGTACAGGGTGTGTTCTCTCTGTATGAAGAGAAAAAGGAAGCATAAAATGCAGGATAATGACCCACAGATAAACTCCACAGAAAGAGAATCACTGAGCTGTGCTTTCAGCCTGAAAATTCTGATTGCTGCTCTCATCTGTTCTTATTTCTGCCTGGAATAACACTGCCATCCAGCATCATTAGGAAATTCTTTCTCTCTTCTCTTTTCCTTGGCAGAGGGAGTGAAATTTTTAAATATGGAAACACAGCCTTTTCAACACAAATTATTACTTTTTAAACTGAATCTCTACCTATTTTTTTAAATTGCTCTACTCCCTCTGCTTCTTCAAATAACACTGCAGAAGATTTAGCTTTTTCTTAATGAGTAGACTGTGGACTGTTTTTGTCTGTTCTTGACTTTAGACTTGTAAAACTGGGCAGATTTTTGCTCCCTGCCCTATTCTTGAAACAGTGCAACCATTTTGTTTTCAGAAGTAATCACAGAGATCATTCCATCCAGTACAGTAGCCACTAGCCACGTGTGGCTTTTGGAAACTTGAAATCTGGCTAGTATGACTGAGAAACTGATTTTTTACTTAATTTTAATTAACATAAGTTAAATTGTAAAGTGAAGCAGGAAATGTACCTCCATTAAACACAACTTTGTTAAGACTACATTTTATGTTAATTTAGTAGCTTAATTGAGATATGCTACAAAAGTATTGGATACACACTAGATTTTGAAGACAGTATGGAAAAAGTATAAAATATCATTTTTGTATGTATTATATGTTGAAATGCTAATATTTTGGTTATACTGAGTTAAATTACTAAAATTAGTTTTGACTTTTTAAAATGTAGCTACTACAAAATTTGAGATTATACATGAAGCTCTCATTGTATTTCTCTGGCTGGATTTCTTGAGCCTGGTACTGCTGACATTGGGGATCGGTAGTTCCTGGTTGCGGAGCCTGTCTTTTTCGTCACGGGACGTTTAGCTGCATCTTTGGTTGAGCTGGGGTGCCTTTCTGTGCCATGACTGGTGGAATCCTGCAGGCTCTGTCTGAAACCCTTCCTTAAGAAACCTCGTTCATCTCCAATTTTTAGAATTAATTGTGAGACAGGTCTTTATATTAGCCACCCTAATATAAGCATTTACCTTCTCTCTTGAGTAGCACAGAATAAACCAAATTCTTTACAAAAGAGGTAATGTCTAATACGTCTTATACATTCCAAAGCTCCTTCCAACGATAGTTAAACTCCCACACGGTGCTAGCCATTGTCATAGGCAACAGGGCTATAGCAGTAGACAGAACATGAGTTCTCATGGAGTTTACATACTATTTGGGGGTGGGACGTCATCAACAGATTAGCAAGAGAGTGTGCTTTATGTCACGTCTATCAGTGCTGTGGAGGAGGAAAATGAAGCAGGCCAAGATGTATAGCAGGTGGGGGAGCTGGGGGCATGGATGTTACTATTCCTGTCATCCCAGGGCCTGCTTTCCGGTATTCCAAGACCTCCCTCATGCCCGCTATTCCCCAGACCCCCAGCTTTTGTTTAGCTTCTCACATCCCTCAGCACTGCTTGTAAGAAATGTTTTCCAGACACCTTTGCCTCGCCTCATATCTGTCCTCCTGCGCAGAAATGTTCCAGATTCTTTTACAAGTGGCACCTGGGACTGGGTGCGGTGGCTCACACCTGTAATTCCAGCACTATGGGAGGCCGAGGTGGGTGGATCACCTGAGGTAAGGAGTTCAAGACCAGCTGGCCAACATGGTGAAACCCCATCTCTACTAAAGATACAAAAATTAGCCAGGTGCCGTGGCGGGTGCCTGTAGTCCCAGCTACTCAAGAGGCTGAGGCAGAAGAATCGCTTGAACCTGGGAGGTGGAGGTTACAATGAGCAGAGATCACACCACTGCAGTCAAGTCTGGGCAACAGAATGTGACTCTCTCTCAAACAAATTAAAAAAAAACACACAAAAAAATGGCACCTGAGCCTGAATCCCAGTTTGAGTTGCTGTGGCTACTGCCTCATTCTGGCAGTCTGAGATTGCACGTGTTTTTTTGGCATCTTGGCAGCCTCATCATGCTGTGGATTTAGACTGTGGTCAACAACTGAGAGGTCATTTACTAAGCCGTGGCTTGTGTGTGGTATAGGCGTCTTGTGGGCCGGTGTTTCTTATGCTGCTTCCCATCAGTTTTTTGCACAAAGTGTGGTTTCGGTGAGGCTAGGCACTTGACTCTGGGTGTCCTACACAAGAAAATGACATGAGCTCTGTGATAGCTATTGACCTCTCAAAACCTCTTCCCCTCTGCTTTCTGGTTATGTTCAGAATAGGTAGTGAATATTGCAGAGAATCTGACCTGCTTATAAATGAGTAATGATTACATTCTCATAAAATCACAGAAAGTTTTGTGCATAAAAATGAGTATAGGATATTTCCAGGTGGAACTCTTTGCTGGCAATCTTATGACAATTTCTAAACCGAGAATAATTACAAAGCTTGAATGTCTCTCATCTTCTGCCTCCAAGGTATTTCTGGTGTTCTTGCCTTGCTATTCTTGCCTTTAATCAGAATGGTAGAACACATCTATATATTTATTGGCAGTGTTTTTTGGGGGTGAATGACAGCCCTCATTCCCTCTTCACAAGCTTCTTTCAAGCTCATAACTCTCTAGGTATGCTCCACTTTGGATAGGCTTTTCCAAGACAGTAGATGGAAAATTTTGCTGGGCATGGTGACTCATGCCTGTAATCCCAGCAATTTGGGAGGCCGAGGTGGGTGGATCAAGTGAGTTCAAGAGTTCAAGACCAACCTGGCCAACATGGTGAAACCCTGTCTCTACTAAAAATACAAAAACTTAGCCAGGCATGGTGGCCAGGACCTGTAATCCCAGCTACTCAGGAGGCCGAGGCAGGAGAATCGCTTGAACCCAGGAGCCAGAGGTTGCAGTCAGCTGAGATCAAGAACCACTGCATTCCAGCCTGGGCAACAAGAGTGAAACTACATCTAAAAAAAAAAAAAAAAAAGTAGATGGAAAATTTAGTTTATATACATCTCTAAAACTATATGATACATGCAAAGGATAGAGAATGGCAGGGATTCTTATTCCTGGTATCCATTGTTCATGTCACAGAGATTGATAGTTTTAGATAATTGGGAATGTGATTTAAATACTATCTGTGGCCATTTATCCAGCAGATTGGTTAGATAGCAGATCTGCCAAATGAACAGTGTGCGTTCCTACAAAAGAAAAAGAAACTAGAAGAATTTCACCATTGATTATTGACTTAAAAATGTAAATTGTATTGATTTCTCTAATCCAAATTAATTAATTTAGAGGTTCTTTAGAAGATAATATTTAAAATATTTAATATTTTAGCTACATGGATATATTTCAGAAGTCAACTGGAAAACTTTTTATTGTTTTATTATTTTTTATTTTTTGAGACAGAATCTTGCTCTGTCACCCAGGCTGGAATGCAGTGGCATGATCTCCGTTCACTGCAACTTCTGCCTCCCAGGTTCAAGTGATTTTCCTGCCTCAGCCTCCTGAGTACGTGGGATTACAGGCATGCACCACCACGCATGGCAGATTATTGTATTTTTAGTAGAGATGGGTTTCACCTTGTTGTCCAGGCTGGTCTTAAACTTCTGAGTTCAAGTGATCTGCCCACCTCGACCTCCCAAAGTGCTGGGATTACAGGTGTGACCGACCACGCCTGGATAGCAACTGGAAAACTTTAATAATGGAGTTCTAGAAAGCTGGCCTGGGAACCTCTTGCATACCCCCATTCCTGATGGTTCTGCCATTCTGATCTGTGGAAATGCGGGGGCTCTCTTCCCACCAGGACTGGCTCTGATGTGCTGCTTATCCAAGCCACAGACCTTCTGTGTCAGGCAGCCACCATCTCTCTGACTACTTTCAAACACCTACAGAGGCTTTGAAGATGCTCTTTCTGTAGAGGATAATTTGTTTTCTAGTTGCTGAGTTTTGTTGAGTGTTAGTCTCCTTGGGGAAGTACTGATGTATGTTGTAGGACCTAAGTTTTAAATACTTTGGCTTTTCTATTTTCTGGTTCATCTCTTAAAAACCTGTATCTAGGCTTTGTGATGGCATTTTGTTTATATCATTTAGCAACTAGAGAATGAAAATCTATTAAGTATCAGAACATGGGAAGTATGCCATGAATTCAGCAACAGGGTCAGACATACCATAATATGAAAGGATAGTGGGCCTCTGAGGTGGTCCAAACAGCTAGGCCCCAAGTACTGGGAGGACTGAGTTTAGATCAGAGCAATGCTGTAAAGACAGAGGGCCAGGTGATTTGCTACAGAATGTTTCAGGGGCCAAAGTAAGTAGTCGTGAACAGGTGCAACCCTAGATCAGCCTGGTTAGCCCTGTCTGTAATGACACACATATTTAAAGTGTCTCTCTGTGCCTGCAGCTCTCATGTGAATAACAGTAGTTTTTCTCTCCTAATGACAACGGCATTAGAATGAACTTTGTTTTTGTTTTTTTTGTTTTTTTTTTTTTTTTTTTATTGTTTCAGAACAAGTTTGCCTTCTCCTATGTTTTCTAGAAATAATGACTTCAGTATCTGGAGCATCCTCCGAAAATGTATTGGAATGATAAGTTAACAGTTTTGTTATATGATATTAAGCAGATATGTTTAATCACATATTCTTTAGAAAGGAATCTAAAAGTTTACATTAAAGTGGTGTACGACAATGTTTATGGAAACGTACGGGACTCATAAATTGTGAAAAGTCATAGGTGAATGTTTTTCTGGCAAGAGTTTGAGTCACTCTAATGGCTTTAATAAGGTTTTTGATGTTTAAAAAAAAAAGCAACAGAAAGTGCTCTTTTTCTGTTTTCTCAGCACATTCGTATTGCCCTATAGACTTACTAGAAACTCTCAGAAAGAACAGACACCTCCACAGCGGAAAACAGAATTTCACTTACACTCTGTGCAGAGAGCAAGTTTTTGCGTTTGGAATGTTTATGCGTGGTATATTAAACACTTGGAATATGTATCTGCTTAGTTATCTGTGGAGATGGATCTGATTTGTGGGGAGGTAGAGGAGATGGCAGCATTTCCTTTTATAGAAATCCTTGGATTCCCTTGAAGGTACTAGTCAACACTGTCTGATGTCACTCAGGCTAGGATTCTGGGTAAAGTGCTCTTCACTTTTCCTAGTGTGACCTTGGACCACCGAGAATGATGAAAATTTAAACATTGGAAGTCATGTGGCACAAAAGAATCCACTTGGACATTACCTTTTAACACTTTGCAATTGAGTGTGTAATGTGGGAGCACTCCCAGAATTTTCCGTCTCACCTCATACGCACTTCATTCTGCAGCTTGAAATCCTGTCCACTGCAGAGGTGCCCACTTTGGCATTTTTCTTTTTTTTGAGGCAGGGACTCATGATATTATCCAGAATGGGGTGAAGTGGTGTTATCATGGCTCACTGCAGCCTCAACCTCCCAGGCTCAATTGATTCGCGTACCTCAGCCTCCTGAGTAGCTGGGACCACAGATGTGTACTGCCACATCAGGCTAATTTTTTGCATTTTTAGTAGAGAAGGAGTTTTCCTATGTTTTCCAGGCTGGTCTCGAACTCCTGGGCTCAAGCAGTCCTCCCACTTCAGCTTCCCAAAGTGTTGGGAGTACAGGCCTGAGCCACCACGCCTGGCCTCTGGCATTTTTCCAATGTCTCTTTTTCTCTGAGTGGATAATGACATCTGAAACTTCCTAAATGTAAGTTCCAAGGAACAAATTCCATAAACATTAATTTTAAACAGATATTTTTGGACTCCTGCATGGAGAGTAAGTCATCTAAATTTCGTAGCCTGAAAATGTAGGATCTAATTCCCGCTCTCCCACTTGCTGGCTGTGAGACCCTGAGCAAGTTGCAATTCCTGAGTAGCATTGCATCCAGTGTAAAACTAGGACCATAATTTGTATCTCAGAGGTGTACTGAGAGAGAAATAATTTATATAAAATACCTGGAACAATCCCTGGTTTAACATTGTACTCAGTAAATAATAGTTCTTATTATCAGTAATCACAGCTGAAAATGAGACTTGAGCTCTAATTTTATTTCAGTTAGGATTCAGCAGGACAAAGCAAATGTATATAGACAGTAAGATGACAGTTACACACATCTGTCTCTTTGGAAATGAAAATTTCAAGACAAAAATTAAAATTTATTTGCATTCTGCAGAGTCAATATTTTTCAAACCCTTGGTTAAATGTGCTGACCTTTGTAATCCAGTATGCATCTATATATATGTGTGTGTGTGTCCTTAAAATTAAAATCAGTTTCACAAAAGAATACACATGGTTACTACAGATTGTATTTTCCATTATATTAAAGTAATGCTGATTCCAGCTCATTAAATTTATTTTACAACTTGTTAATGAACCAAACCCACTGTTTGAAAAACACTGCTCTAAGTTACTGTAGAATTTCCACTGTATCTTTGTAAGGTTCGTTTGTAGAAACATTTCAGATGTGGTTTAGTTTTTTTGGTCATTATGGAATATACAGTTTTCTGTATTTCTGTTGCCTGATTTCTTTTTTCTGCTTTCTCCTGTTTAACTGGGTGTCAGCCATAGGGTTGGTGTTATGAATTTGTTCATGTAGGTTACCAGCAGTCTGTCTAGTTTATGTCTTAATCGAGACTAACTGTTATGTTGGTTGTACCTGTCATGCTCTGAAAAATACTCTCTCTAGAATGCCGTTTTACTTTTATGTTTAGGCACAGAACTACTTCTTATGCTGAGTCAGCATAAAATACAGCAAACACTGAGCTGTTTGGGTTGAAAGGGTTCCATAGAATATTCTGAATCATATTAGAACTTACTGATTCAATGCATAGAGAGAGAGCTTCAGGGGAAGTTGTGTTTTTGGAAACTTCTTTCTGCTGAGGTTCATAGGAGACAAATGTTCTGGAAGAACATTTTTATTAATGTGGATTGAAAGGAAATCACTTAGCTTTTGGAAATGCTGTTCTTTGGGCACTTCTGTTGCAGGACCTTCTCTCTTAGGCAGCAGACACAATCAAGGTATAAGCACTAAGTAGAGATTAAAAATGAGGAGTCTTGAGAGCAAAATACAACTATTACCACCCCCCCCCCCCGCCTCTCTTTCTCTCTCTATATATTTTTTTTTTAGCTGGAGTCTCACTCTGTCGCCCAGGCTGGGATGCAGTTGTGTGATCTTGGCTCACTGCAGCCTCTGCCTACACTTCCTGGGTTCAAGCGATTCTCTTACCTCAGCCTCCCGAGTAGCTGGGATTATAGGCACCCACCACCACAAGCAGCTAATTTTTGTATTTTTAGTAGAGATGGGGTTTCACCATGTTGGCCAGGATGGTCTTGAATTCCTGACCTCAGATGATCCATCCGTATCAGCCTCCTAAAGTGCTGGGATTATTATAGGCATGAGCTACTGCGCCTCGCCTGGAATATATTTTTAAGGTAAATTTTGGTATCAGCAGTTTCCAATATCTGCCTGTTTCCATCTCCCAAAAGAAAACAGGTACAAAGTTAGAAAATAATGGTATCCATAGGTCTCAATACACTAACTTAAAAATTCCCCATTTCATGTTTCTTTTTTGTTTTTTTTTAGACAGAGTCTCACTCTCTAGTCCAGGCTAGGGTGGGGAGGGCAGTGTGCAGTTGTGTGATCTCAGCTTTCTGCAACCTCTCCCTCCTGGGTTCAAGTAATTCTCCTGCCTCAGTCTCCCAGTAGCTGGGACTACAGGTGTGTGCCACCATACCCAGCTGATATTTGCATTTTTAGTAGAGACGGGATTTCACCATGTTTTCCAGGCTTGTCTTGAACTCGTGACCTCAGGTGCTCCACCCACCCTGGCTTCCCAAAGTTCTGGGATTACAGGTGTGAGCCACCATGCCTGGCTTGTGTGTTTCTGATTCTATCACATTAATCCAAATACTTCACTCCGTGTCCTTTTTGTGGGGGCGAAACTCAGTTTCAGAAGCCATGTCCATACCTTCAGCTATCATCTCTCTTTCCTTACCTCCATTTACCCAGTTTCTTAATTTGTTAATAAGAAGTCTCAAAAGTTGAAGAGGAAATTTGATACTGAGCCATAGCTCTTCCTGCTCTCTGTTGTTGGGAGGAGCGTGCCAGGGCAGAGTGCAGGGTGTGAGCATCCTGTGGGTGACAGCCCCACAATTCCACACTCAACTAGGGTCCCCATCCTATCTTTTTCTAAAACAATGAATGCAGAAGATTTATATGCTATGGTGATATCATTTTATGGTGTAATGCTATTATTATTCAAAATATGTGGCTTTTATAAATTCACAGTACATATGCTTATCTGCCAGATATGGTCTAGGTCTCACTTTGTCTTAGGAAGGAAAGTGTATTTCTTCAGTCATTTGTCATCTTGGCCCCCAGTGCCCACAGCCCCATCCCCCGTCGGGCTTACTTTGCCCCATCTCCTACAGTCCCACACATCTGCACGTTGTACTTTACCTTTTTCCAAATAGCATTTAGCCACTTTGGTTTCCAAAACTGATGACATTCTTCTTTTCTTCTCCCAGTTTGTTTTGGCAGGATCAAAATGTTGGATTATACCATGTGAAATGAGTACTTTATATAACTGGAATTCAACCCTAAGTATCTTTATGGCTGAACCTTTTACCAAACAAACAAATCTCCAGCTCCTGAGAACTAATCCTGACACTGCTTAGTCATTTGAAACCTTTGCTTATTTCTTTCTGCTTGTTGCCCCTTTGTCACAGGACTCTTTAATCCCAAAGCCTCGCCTTGTGTCCTGTGTGTACCCTTTTTCCGTCTTCCTCTTCTCCATCCCTTCACTCCAGTGGCTTTCTCAACAGGGCTCAGCCAGAGGTTAATTTATGGGTGTTCACACTTAGTGATTTAGGCAACTAGCCACAGGAACTCGGCACAAAATTTGAGGAGGTACTTAGGCTCAAGGCCATGCACATGCCAACCTTGTGTGTGTTCAAATGTCTTGGAGGAATAGAATAGTCCTGGATTATTGCAAGAGGTGACCAAGATCTGGTATATCATGAATACCGACTACTTAAAGTGACAGTAAAATGTTGTATCATTCTTTTAAAGGTAGCTAGTGGAATCTATATACGATCAAGTTTTGACTGCCACTGTCATTCTGTTAAATACATGAGCAGGCTGTTCTTTAGTAATTGAAAAGCTTATACTTCCGTGTCTCCTTTGACTTTTATTTCCATTTTATCCTTCCTATAGAATATTAACTCAATTTTTTTAATCTCTGAGGGTCTTATCTATTATCATACTTCATTATTGCAGAAATATGTTTAAAAATTAAAATTTAAAAAGCTATATCCAATAAGACTTTAGTACTAAAGGTTTCTTTGCATTGTTATATTAGTCATTGAATGATTACAATGGTAAACATAAAATTTATGAAAATATTAACAAAAGGTAAAATGGTATTAATGAAAAGAATTGTTTTCAATTGGGTTTGGATGTCTGAGATGAATTTCGCTAGAATGAGACAGGATTTTCAGTAACAATTATGTTCTTGTTTTTGAATAGATGCAAGGATTTAGAGCTTTGCTCTTGTTAATAGACAGATGGGAGTAGGAGTTCTTTGGGTTTAAAAAAAAAAATCCAGTAATGTCATTACTGGATATTTAAATACCAGAATGAATGAGCTAAATCTTCAGGCTGAGCCCTGCTGAGAAAGCCACTGGAGTGAAGGGATAGAGGAGAAGAGGTGGATGGAAACAGGGTACACAGGACACAAGGGTCAAAGAGTAATTCTTTGACCCCCTTCTCAACTATATGCCAAAAGTCAGATGATATTAAAAAAAATTTGTGTGTGATTTATAAGCCAACAATTAGGACTTCTTCAGTGTTACTAAAAAGCCACTTTGAAAAAGTCTAACTTGCACAAGGTTTTGTTACGTTTTAGTTAGACATTGGGTTCTTGGCCTCTGGAAAATACGCTAGAGAAGCTTTTCCCAAGTGCTCCAATCTCAATTCATTGAACTGTTTTTATCACTCAGTTGTACCTTGCAATACTGAGAAAGGGTTGAGAAAATTTAAATATTTTTCACTGAAGTAAATCTTTGCCAAAATGTTTTTGATAAAATGCTTTGTCTCACCATGAATCCTAAGATGTTTCCCACAAACTGAAGGTTTAGCTCATTCACTCCAGTACAGAATGTCTGCCACATAACCATGGGGCCAAACCACATGCCCAGTCATATCCCCATGTCAGAGTAACTGTCAGAAGGGATGTGATGTTATTTCTGGATTCAGATAAACATATGATACTGTATATGCCACCATGACAACTGCGTTGTTCTTGCATTCCAACTCTAAGATAGATGCGGAGCTAGATAAGATTTGGAGCTTTGCCAAATCTGGCATGTTATAAATACCGACTAGAGAGAGGACAGAAGTAGCAAAATACTTCAACAAAATTTGGTATCTCTACCCCTCCACTTACAGTGGTCTAAAATCAGAATGTTTCAACCTGGGAAGAAAGGGCTTGAAGATCCTATTTCTAATATTGTGTCTTTCCTTTAACCAAAACAGGCAGTCAAGGAGCCCTAACGTAGGTTAATGGTTCCTGAGTAAAAGAGGCTTTGCTAATAACAGCAGTGTTTCTAAACTTCCCTGTGTGGTGCCCTGGAGGTTTTCACATTTCTAGGTATGAATACTATGCTATGATTCAGGATGGTAGGAGATTAACTCCTTTTTTTTTTTTTTTCCTTTAGTAGCAGAGGGAGACTGTGAATGGGGAAGTGAGCATGAGCAAAGAGGATCAGCCTGGTCCCTCCAGTCCAGGTGCCGTCTTAGGCTTGCCAGTTTCTAGGAAAAAATGCATGTAGAAGTAGATTCCCTTAAAGCCACGAATGCCAAGTGAGCCAGTATGAGCTTGCAGCCTGTGATTCCATTGTTCCTCCACATACCTGTCTAGGTGTTGTCCAGCCTTTGGCTAAGTCCCCCAGCAGGAGAGCTCACACCACCTCCCAACTCTGAAGATACTCAACTCCTAAGCAGGAAGAATAGGAAAGGAATATCTTTCTGTTCATTGGCATTTTCCTTAGAGCTTTTCTTTAGAAAAAGAAAAACACAGGGAGAACCCTGTTTTCCCACTGGTTGCACCGAGGTGACTACACTGTGGTTCAATTAAGGCATGATGAAAACACCCCCTTTTCCTGCTCCGTGGTACCTTTTTTTCTGCCCATATGTCCTCCACTCTGGCTCCTGTTGTACCTCCTGGCTGGTCTGTTAGGACTGAGGATAGAAGGCACCAGGGCAGCAGGCTGTTTTTCAAACACCCATCCAGAGTGGCCCCAGGCAGCCATCCCATGACACCTTAGAGTAACTGTTCTGCATGTAATCAGTGGTATTGAGATGGCAAGAACCTCTCATGCAGTGAACTAATAGATGAGCTGCTAGGCATCTTGTGGAGGGGACAGAGCTGAGTATCATGAGATGGGGAAAAAAAGACATGTGGCCCTCCAAGGTCCTAAAATATCAGAACAATACATTTTTTCATCCTTGATAGCTGTGGGAGGTAGAGGTGTCATAAAGAAAACATCCAGTGCCAACTTCATTTTGCAGGAGGCATGGCTGTACTTAAGGGACAGCCAACTGCCACCGGCCACCAGCTGTCAGTGAAGAAAGAGGCCTGGGACCTACCAGGGCTCGGTCACACATGCGAGGGAGCACCCTGCCCACAAGCTGCCATCTGGGCAACAGAGCAGACACACCTAGCCTAGCACCTGAGGGGATTTTCTCTCTATAACCCAGATCTTAAGTAGTTGCACTTCTATCCTGGTACAATGGTAGACTTTACATTTATACAATATTTTCAATTTCAGTTGAGCTCAAACTTGGCCTTGCTCTCAGGTTTCTCTATTGCTCAAGTGAAGAAGCAGCCTTCTTCTCAGTTTGTCAGCTGATGAGCAGTTGCTATTAGGAGTTTCTGCAGTTTCATCATTGGTTGCTATTAATTTGATGGATAAATTTAAACTGTGCTTTCAGCTGGGTCATAGGTTGAAATTGCTTGGCAGAAATGTTTAACTGAAGCTCTCAGTGAAGTATTCTAGGCAGTGTTTCTTCCTGAAGTGTGATCTTAATAATGTGAATTGTTGCTTTTCTTATCATAGGAATATACACACGTTTGTTGTATACAATATCTAGAGAATGCAACACCAGACTTCATTCGATTGGAAGTGAAAATGGTGTTATCAGTGAATTTCCAAGAGGTCTAAGAGGGAAGGAAACAAAATATACTTTGTGTCAGTGAGTTTTTTTACTAACTCTCTAGGGCACTGTAGGTTTTAGCAATTGAAATAATTGTAAGATTATTTAAAAATAATTACAGATGATGGAGACAATACAATTGCCATTAAGTTGCTGTATTTTAAAATACCATGTTACACTCTTCCAAGGTCCAGGTTTTTTTTATGGCAGTCTGGGTTTTGCCTCTAATTCCTTCTGTTAATTGACCCAGCCATGTGCCTTTCCATTTTCTTGAACGCTTTCATTCTGAGTTACTAAAAGAAATGGAAGGTCATTTAAATTATTATAGATTACAATGTTTTATTAAAAGAGCTTTTTTGAATTTTAGAAGCTTTTCAAATGATTAAAAAATAAATCTATTTATTGCATTGATGATACACCTACCATCCTTTGTGCCTTAGTCTCCAGAGTTCACACCACCCTCTTTGTCATTGGCTTTGAACCCCTGGAAAGGCTGAGCGGCAGGTGTTTAGCAGCCCGTGGCTGTGGATACGTGCTTGCCCCATCCTGCTGTGCTGTGTTTTCCCACGGAGGTGGATGTGGAGAAATGGCAGTGCATGCAGCATTCCTTTAGAGTTGAAAGATTACATCCCTAGGCCAGTGTTCCTGAGAAAACAAAGCAAAATCTCTTTGAGGGAAGCATTCCTAGCTCATAAATACTAAAATGTCATTCCCGCTCCATCTCTTCCTTCCTCAGTGAGTATGTGATTCCTTAGAGTGTTTTTCAGGAAAAAAAACAGATTCAAAATCAGACTTACAGGTAAAGCTCTTCATCTCTTTCATGAATAAACTTTTTAAATGCCTTTATGATCAATCCCACCCTGCTCTTGTGCAGAACAAAGGGAAATGTAGAAAACAGGAAGAGAGATGAGCCAGAAATGGCATAATCTGTGTCACCTACTGACTATCACTGGTTGCCACTACAGTGAACACCTGCCATGCTGGTGTTTGGATACCTCCTGGCTCAGGCTTCAGAAGGGGCAGCACCCTATGTATCACTATCTCACCTTTTAAGCTCAGATCCCTATGCCATGCTGCTGTCTGTGTAGCTTCTCTGCAGCTCGGCTGTCCCTGGGTCAGGGCAAAGTATCCCAGCCATTAAGGCATACTTGCTTTCCTGCAACCTTGGAGGACTTGGAGATCGTGTATGAATTATTGATAACAGTGATAATAGTTAGCAGTTATTGCTCACTTAACATATGCCTGGCACTGTTTTAAGTGTTTATATGAATGAATTCATCTCATCTTTACAAGTCTGGTGATCTATGTAATGAAATTGTCCCCACTATGGGAGAGGTTAGTGACTTGCTGACTGCCACACAAGCAGTAGGTGGTACAACTAGGATTTCAATGCAAGAAGTTTGATCTCAGAGCTCATTTTTTTTTCCCTTGGTTTTTCAATTATGGCGAAATATACATAACATAAAATGCACTACCTTCACCATTTTTAAATATACAGTTCAGTGGCATCAGTATACTCACACTGCTGTGCTATCATCACCGCCATCCATCCACAGAACTCTCTTGAGCTTGCAAAACTGAAACTGTCCCCACAAAACACCAATTTCCCCACTTCCCCTCTCCCATTCAACTCTCTGTTCAGAGACCTTTCTTTCTTTCTTTTTTATTTATTTAGAAACCTTACCCAAGAAGTAAGAGCCTGTTTTTGTTGTTGTTGTTGTTGTTTGTTTGGTTTTGAGATGGAGTCTCACTCTGCTGCCCAGGCTGGAGTGCAATGGCAGGATCTCTGCTGACTGCAACCTCCACCTCCCAGGTTCAAGCAATTCTCCTGTCTTAGCCTCTGGAGTAGCTGGTATTACAGGCACCTGCCACCATGCCCTGCTAATGTTTGTATTTTTAGTAGAGATGGTTTCGCCATATTGGCCAGGTTGATCTAGAACTCCTGACCTTGTGATCCACCTGCCTTGGCCTCCCAAAGTGCTGGGATTATAGGTGTGAGCCACCATGCCCGGCCTATTGTTAGGTTTTAAAGTAAATCTCGTTTTACCCTTGATTAGAAGAGCAGTGCATGTTCATTTTAGGAAATCTGGAAAATACAGAAAAGCATAAGGAGGATTATTAGGATTCCCTATGTCCCCAACTCCAAGAGATACCCACTGTTAACTTTTTGATGTTACTATCTTTTAGCATTTGTTTCTACGTCTATAAAAACATATTTAACAAGATGAGAATATTTTTGAACATGTTGCCTTATAACCTGTTTCTTCCAGATTATAATGTGAATATTTATTTAAAATGAGGAAAAATCACAAGTTTTGAAGGGTAAATATCACTAATACTACAGTAACACTGTTTCTAGTACCACAAACAATATAAATCCAAAATCATTAAACACTTCTATTAATTAGTTGCCTTAACATGCTTTACTTTTTTTCTTACTCTGTTTTGGCTTTCATTCTCTTTTATCACATGGCTGTGACTATGATATTTTCTGTAGCAGGACTAGAAAGATACTTTGATATTTCCTAAAGTATGATTGATCAGAATTCATTTTCTTAAAGTTTTATTTTATTTTTGAAGACAGGGTTATGCTGTGTCACCCAGGCTGGAATGCAGTGGCAGAAACCTGACTCGCTGTGATCTAAGCTCAAGCAAGCCTTCTGCCTTGGCCTCCTAAGTAGCTGGGATTACAGAGGCATGCCCCCATGCTTGGCTAGTTTTCTGATTTTTTTTTTTTTTTTTTTTTTTTTTTTTTTTTTTTTTTTTTTTTTTTTTTTTTTTTTATTTTTAAAATTTAAAGATATATATGAAACAAAAGAACAGTGAGAGAAGTAGAGAAAATCAACAAAGCACG